>CM051269.1:12734876-12904876 GCA_027921565.1 Artemia sinica
CAATACATTTTACTCACTACCCGACCCAAGAAACTGGGGTCAGGTTGTGTCCTAAGGGTATGGCATTATCAAAAATTTCATATTCCCAACAGAAATATTACAGACCCTAGTCCTAAAAAAAAAATAAAATAAAAAAAAATCATTGGTCCCCTTCGCACGGGTCGTTTCTACCACCAAACCACAAAATCACTATACTTGTCCCCATGTACATAAAAAAAAAAAAAAAAAAAAAAAAAAAAAAAAAAAAAAAAAACAAAAAAAAAAAAAAAAAAAAAAAAAAAAAAAACAAAAAAAAAAAAAAAAAATTAAAAAAATCTATTGATTTCTCATGATTGACGATTTCATGTTCCTTTATTTAAATTTTATTATTAAGAATTTCGCTTCAGTATCCGCGCTATTATCTCTTAACCTCTTTATTACCCGCCAGTTCCAGCAACTTTGAATCTCCGCTATAGTACATTATGGCGAGTAATGTGGTCGACCTGGCAGGACACAGTCAGCGAGCGGGGCGCATGTAAACATTGATTCGCTTTTGGGCGGCGAGTTTGCCTGATCATGAACTCGAGATCGTTAGCTTTATAGCAATTGCCTGGAAAAAGGCAAGAACTAGACGGTAATAATAATCGATTGAGTATAATTTGATACATAAATTGTAAGGCGATAATAATTATCAGCTCTGTACAGGCCTGTGCAGCAGGGGTATACTTTTACATCTAATGATAGGTAGCTCTATCAGCGGAGACAAGATTGGATTTACACACCAGTCAACAGCACACACGTGGATTCCAGTTTATTTTGGATCATCTCGATTACTCGATATGGTTAACACTGGTGATGGAAACGTACTCATGGGCTTCATTGGCCATAATAGTCTGTAGGCAGATACAATATGCTGTGGTAGTGTTAGATTAAGGGAAGTTAAAAGATAAACAAGTGGGAAAAGTGGCGGAAGTAACAGGACAGGGGGTAATAGCAATGTTTCAATGTAGCGGCTAGTATTTCCCAGATTACGGCGATCGGAGTCCTGACATTCACGGCTTTTGTGTCAACCAACATGTTTCCTAAAAGGCATAGGTGTTTCATACTACGGCATAATACTAGCCAAAATATCTAACACCTGATCGCCCGCGCTAGGCCCCACGGCTAAACTTTACCTTTCCAGGTAACTACACACTTCTTCTTGGTAGTGCGTGATGGGTTAGCTAATTAGATGGTACGCGAAAATATTACAAAACTCTGCTCTTAGATGGGGTTTTAACTTTTTATTTTTATTAACTCTTAGCCAGCTAGACACTTGATCTAAACACCTGTGTACATTAATTCAACTCAAAAGGCGTTTCTGTTTTTGCAATGCAATCAATGAAGTATCATCGGCAAATAGAGTGTACTGTAACGTCACTGACACTGTGAAACATGTCGCTCATTTTAGTTTTCGCATTCCTTCAGGGACAGGTACAAGATCATGTTACAAATATCAAAAATAGCAAGGGGCCAAGACGTACGCCTTGTGGGCACGACGACGTCCAATTTCATATCGACAGCGATTAGAAGTAGATCCATTTATATTCGCACATACTAATGTACTCTGCCTATTAGACATAATAAACTACGTAGGAAATCATAGAGCAGAGGGCCCTCTAATAATCCCAATAAAATCCTAAAACACATTTTTTTCTAGCAATATAACATGGTCTATACAGTGGGTCGAAAAAGCTTTTATAATATTCCAAAAAGATGGTAGACACGTTGTTAAACCAAGGTCCAGGGCAGTATTTTCACAACACCACAGGATGATAAGCCACATGCTTGTTCGGGGTCGTGCGTACCATTTCTGAATCCAAACTGGGTGGGATGTTAGTTAGTATTGAATGGCATCTCCTAAATAATGGTACAACCTCCGGGAAAAGCACTTTTCCCACAAGTCTCTTGACATGACCGTTAAAACGGAAATCGGGCGATAGGTACTTACGTTACTTACACTGTGTCTACCTCTGTGATCACCCCCCTTATGAACCGGTTGTCAATTCGTCGCCAACTTGAAACAAGATGGAAAATACTCCGCTGTTTTAAAACAAAGATTTTATTAGGTTAACTAATACATTCGATATAGCGTATAGCTGGCCATAGATATTTAATTATCCGTAGAGACAAAATGTCACTACCAGCTGCACTATTATTCATGTCGAAATTATTTCTTTTACTTCACTCTCGGTCACCGGTTTCAGGTAAACTGAAAAATTCTGTTTCGCTATATTTCGCAAGGTAATGTTGGAAAGGGCGGTTCGCCATCCACCTATTCTTACTCCCTCAGCCACATTATGTCCCAACTTGTTATGCGAAGTGGTCCCAACACAAATTCTTGTGGCTATATCAGACGGGTCACTTAAATTCTGCCACCTACTATCGACCAATAATCTGATCCGGGGCGACTGTGTGGGGAGGATTTATGAGCTGTTTAATTATCCGCCATGTTTTATTGGGGGTTTTCCAGTCTAAGGCATCACCAAACTTTTTTCTTATAATGAGCTTCTCTTTTGCTTTTCGCAAAAGTCTATTTACATTGCATTTTCTGTAGTTTTTGTATATCCTTTCATTAACATCACTAGGTTGTAACATTTTCTTTTTGAAACAGCAAATCCCTTCGATTTATTGATCTGAGCAATCCTTTGTCACCCACGCGCTTCTTAGGCATTTCTCTGCGAGCTCTTTTCCGTACCTCTTTATGGCAACTATTCAGCAGATTTAAGCAGTTTATTATAGAATTTTCACAAACTTCGCGCATCAGCATGATCAGGTAGAGCTAGCTCTTCATCCCAATTAACATCCATTATTTTGTTTTTTACAATCACGGAGGGCACTAGGATCCAGTATACTTGTGTAATCTTATTATTAACCTGCCATTTACCGAAGGAGAAGTCTGCGTCGATGTTGAATATGAGCCAAAAACACCAAAGTGGGTCCGAGGTATCACTAACCAGGACACACGGATTAGAAAACGGTACATTTGTAAAAATGTTATCAAGGCACTTCGCAGTTGACGCAGTTACTCGAGTACTTACATTAATTGACGGAATCAGGCCATAAGAAATCATCATATCTAATAGAAGATTAGTCTTTTGACCAGGATCAATTTAGGTCAACGTTTAAATCACACCATCAAAAAACAAGGGGTCTCCACTGGAATCTTCTCTAGCTGCTGCTCAAGGAGGTCCCACAAATTCATCAACGCACTCGAAGGAGGGCGGTATGCAACATAACAAAACATTGGAATTTATCAATCTTCAACTGTAACACAAACGTACTCAAATACCATTTCTTTAATAAACCGACATATCACCTTTTTAACTTTAACCGTTACCTTAATCCGAGCGAACATACGCGTGCCAATCCCCCATGTTGACGAAGCTCCCGATTTTTGGTGAATAAAGAGTATCCAGGAATCCGCAGGCAATTCAGAATTATGCTTGTTAAGCCAGGTGTTCCGTAAGGGCTCTATTACCTGATAATACAGAGAGACTAGATATATCATTAATAAAATCAAAAGCTGGAATTCAACCCTTGGCAATTTATATGGAAAATACTGATCTGCTTCTCATCCGCCCCCGGCTCTCCGAAGGGACATCACTGCAAAAACACATACCTTGAATCCTGCACATTGCCAGCCGACAGCATCCACCAGGATCAACGTTCTCACTCAAAATTTCATTATATCTTTCAAAACTTACTTTTTTTTTTTACTTTCCAACTCCTTAAAATCAGGTGTACCTGGAGGTGATTCATTCATTCTAACCATTCCATTCTACAAGAAACCTTGCGTGCGAAAGAGGGAACCAATAAAGCATATAAAATGTTCCACGGCATTCGGTTACAAAAAACACACACATAAAAAAAAAAACAAATTCCAATTTACTCCCAACCATCTGGTCATTCATAAATAATGTCAATATTCTTTTTCCAAATAGAACTATATTATCGAACCAAATTCCGGTCGGCAGTTAACCGGGCATTGGTGAATTTTCACCAAAACACATACAACAAAGAAACAAAAACAAAAAAACACGTATTGGGGTTTCTGCTATTCGCAGTTTCGCCCATTACGATTCCCTAATACTAGTGGGTATCGTAGCTATTTCAAATCATCACATTTATTAACACACATTTATACACAGACAAACAGACACGAAAAAAAATACAATAAGAAAAAAGTAAAATGTTAAAAAAAAAAAAAAAAAAAAAAAAAAAAAAATCTTTATAGGAAAATAACGAAAAATAATATTTAACTGAAAAAAAATCATAAATAATAATATAAATTAATAATGCAATAAAGAAATAAAATAGAACTAAAAAAAGAGAAAATAAATTCAATTAAGAGCAATAACAATCAATAGTTTATCACTAATCAGCCATCACTTCACCAGGTGCGTCAAACCCATCCGCCACTACTTTCTCCTCGCATACGCTCTGGACTATCTTTATTGTACAATTTTACTGTCGCAATTCACTTTCGTTATTAGGAAAATAACGAAAATAATAATTAACTGGAAATAAAAAAAATCATAAATAATAATATAATTAATAATGCAAATAAAGAAAAAAATACGGAAAAAAATAAAATGAGAAGAAAATAGACTAAAAAAAGAGAAAATAAATTCAATTAAGAGCAAATAACAATCAATCAGTTTTATCACTAATCAGCCATCACTTCACCAGTGCGTCAAACCGTCCACCACTTCTTTCTCCTCGCATACGCTCTACTGAACTATCATTATTGGCGCAATTTACTGCGGGCAAACTGATCTAATTCAGGGAATAGAATCTTCATGTGAGTATTTCGCCAGTGAACCATTAAGTCGGTTTAAAATTCAGCGTTTGGTGGGAAAGCTTTTTCGATACCCAGGCTTCAATACCAATTTCACGGAGTTTAATTTTCTTACGCATGAGGAGGTCATTTCTCATCTTTCTGATTTCAGGAGGCAGCGTCATCACTAATGTAAATATCGTGAAACCCAGCAATTGTCTTGTCCCTTAGCTTTTTAGCGCACTTCAGAATTCTCATTTTTCTCATCTTTATCAGCAACCTCAACTTTAATAAACTTTTTTAGTTTATTAAACCTGAAGCACTTTGAGGGCGTGGTACCGGGGATAGACTCAAGTAGTCCTTCTGTAAGATATGCTCGTGCAAATTTCCCGTAGCATTTTTGTTGATTATCAGTTTGTACATTCCACACAATAATGTGTTGCTCTGAAGTTTTTTCAAACTCCATCTTTGCAAGCCGGCATACTGTCTGGTTAATAGCGGACCTTTGGTTACTAATTTCATCTGTCATTATTTTTGTACTGTTCATTAAGCAAATCCTTCTGATTTTCGATCGATGATATACGCTGGTCGGCTTTCCACGTTTTCTTTTCTGGAAGTCCTGAATTTGAAACCTCTAGTTGCGTAACACGATCACCAAGCGACCGATTAATTTTAATTTTTCAAGTGAGTCCAGTTTATCACCATTGCCCTTGACAAGACTTATTAACGTGTTAATTTTTTCACCAAGACTCGATAATGTCACATTTTTGAGACGAAGTTGAAAACTAGCCGACAGTTTAGGAAACTTGGCATGTCATTTTTGTGGGATTATCACGCCTCCTTTTTCGTGTCCCATTTCAACCACGCAAAAAAGAAAAAAGAAAACCGAAAATTGGCTTGGCTTACTCAGAAAGGATTGAATTTTTTTATCCACGGCCCAATTCCTAACGTGCAGTTCGCTCAGCCCCGTTAAACGGCACGGCTAACACCCTCACAGCTACAGAAACACTATCCAAATTACAGGAACATCGGCAAAACACAGCAATGACTTTTCCGTTAGGTACAACCAGTCAAAACTGATTCACTCCGCAGCAAGCAAAAATTCACAAATCGCCACTGGCGATCTGATACAGCCACGACACCCACGAACGAGGTCTTACTCGGTCAAGAGCTCTACTAATACTGAATTTGATTTTATCACACTTGATTTTGTTCAGAATTTGTAATTAGTTTAATTTTTCACATTTGTTGTCTGTTTTTAAGTGTTGGTACTGATTATTGAGAATGTTTATCATACTTTGATAATTTTCTATCTCTTTTTTTGTTTTTGTTATAGAAGCTGCATATGCTTCACCAGACAATGTCGATACGATTCTAGAAACTTCCAATTCTTCTCCATCACATGAGCATCAACAGCAACCTTTGAGTATTTCATCCAGTATATCCAATTTAACATCTGTGTTGGACTCCCAGGATCTGGATTGTAATGATGAAGGTATATTTGAAAATAATAGCGCTGTAATATTAGTTTGAAAAAGGAAATTCCCCATTTCGCGTATCCCCCAACCCAACTAAAGTACTCATCTTCCACTATCCCACACACTCCGCTGAAGTATTGGTTTACTATATAGCATATTGATCCATCCAATTTTCCAAAATTCAGCCAAATTTCAAGAGAGAGGATGCCAGTAGCAGCCAAGGCCACATATAGAGAATGACATCTCCAGAACTGCGGTCCTACATGCTGTGAGTCACATAGGCCTACCTGGAGCTCATAGCATCAATTTACTTTCATCCCAGGGTATCAGAGGCTCTGGCATATGTTTTTGCATTATATTATTATTATTATTATTATAAATAAGTTTTTTATTATTATTATAGTTTTTTTATATTATTATTATAAATAAGTGTATTTTAAAGCCAAATATACGACCATGAACACAGTAAAATACCATAAATGAAAGGTACAAATAATATAAACTTTGATAAGCGATCATCATAAAACACATAAATGAAACACTACATTAACCTAATAATAGCAATTAATACTTGTAAAAACGGTTATTGAAAAGCAGCGTATTAGCCTATCGTGTTAGCCTATCGTTTGCACTTGGAGACTATTCCGTACATTCTAGACTTTTTCACGGGGCCAGGGCATCAGAGGCTTTGGCATATGTTTTTTGCATTATATTATTATGGACGTTTTACAATCATTTATCACGTTATTACTATTTGTTCAACTTTGTTGTAAGTTCCATGTTCACAAAAAAATCAAAAAAATTAAAAAGCATTATTCCTATCAATTTCTAAAATAGTCATGTTTAAGGCATCGAAAGGTGGTCATTCATTAAACTCAGAAAGGAGTCCGCTTCTGACGGCAACCTTGCTTTTTACACCACTGAGTAGTGGATGCTGTTCGGCTTCGGAAGGGCAATCAAAGAAAGGGGTGCAATTTCAATCTTTCGTTTATTTGTAATCAGTAAATATAAAACTCAAAAAATTAAATTTTAGCAGATGTATTTCCCTAAGAAACTAAAAGTGATTGTAAAGCCAAGATAAAAAAAAAATAGAAAAAGAACTGAATTTACTTGAGAGAATATTTTAAGTATATTATTTGTCAAATTTGAAAATCCTTGAGACTTTGTTTTTATTGTTGTGTTTTAGTATGTGCAATGCAAAATAATAACACACCGCGCAAAAAATAAATGTTGCCAGCTAAGTAAAAATGATACTCTGGCCTTTTGGAGGATTTTGAGATGTATGTATTTCCTATTTGTGTTTTGTCTCCTACTTCGCTATAAGGTACAGTATAGCTAATCAAGTAATAGCTGAGCTTGGTTGAGCCCAAAATGAAGACTTTAACCCAACCATAACTAAATATAATTCTAAATACTTATCCAAAATTTTCTGGAGAATCTCACCTTTTAAGTGACAAACTTCGATGTTTTACACCCTTTTCATTAATCATATATCTACTTTCATCCCAATCTGATGTTCTTTAACTTTCTTAGTAAAACTTACCTTTAAAAACAAGTTTTTAGGGAAATCGCAAAATCTGATTAATTACATGGAAAAGTCAAGATTACTTACTTAGACGAAGATCCTCCTATGCCTGGGGGCGCATAGGGCAGTGACGGTTGACCTCCAACTTGACCGATCCTGTGCCAAAGACCAAAGTTCTTTAAGAGTGGTCCAGAGTCTCGTCGCCTCTTTCTCCAGGGATCGACCAAGTGTGCTGCGTTGTCTTCCACTCTTTCGAATGCCGGATGGGATCCAACACCATAAATCGTGTGAGAGGCGTCCTTCGCTCATGCGGGTCATGTGCCCCCAGTACTTCCATCTTCTCATTCTGATATCGTGAGTCACCAGTGGTTTTTTGGTATCAGCCCTTATCTGGGTGTTTGTTACTGTATTGGTCCAATGTACTACAAGGATTCTACGCAGGCAATTATTCACGAAGCAAAGTAGTCTTTTCTCAGCATTCTTTGAAAGGCTCCGGGAATCGCATCCATGTAAAAGTACAGAGAGTACATTACTCCTAAACAATCGCAATTTCAAGTTCTGAAAGTAGTTTCTACAACTCCAAATATTCTTCAGCTGAGAAAGTGCTCCACCTGCATATGCTATGCGTAGTAAGACTTCTCTATCACAATTCCCATCATCTGTAATTGTACTACCGATGTACTTAAATTCTCTGATTTCTTCTATATCCATGCCTTCGTTTGGAATGCCAGCCGCAATTGTCGTCAAAGCTCCGTTTGACATACTTTTAGTTTTATCAACATTAATCTTCAGGCCATGGGGGTAGCTTTCGCTGCTAGTTCATTTAGATTATGTTGAATGTCCTCTTGGCAGTGAGCTGCGAATGTGATATCGTCAGCAAAATTGCAGTCGTGTATTTGACGCTCGGGGCTTAGTTGTATGCCTCCTCTAAAGTGGCAATCTCGAAGCACAAAAATTTATAAGTATGGCGAATAATATCGGAGATAGTAAACATCCTTGACGCACACCGGACTCGTAAGGGAACCACTCTGACAGCCCATTCTCCGTCTGGACTGCACAAATCTGTGTAGCATACAGGGCTTTAATCATATTCACAATTTTCAGGAGACATTCCATACGCTAGGAGAATTTTCCACATTGCCTCTCGGAGCACAGAGTCAAATGCTTTCAAGAAGTCTTTAAACATTAAAATAATGTGCACTTGCCATTCGTTTGATTCCTGCAGTAGAACACGTAAGCTAAATATCAGGTGGCAGCAAGAACGATTTGGGCGGAAACCATGTTGCTCATTCCTTAAAATTAAATCTACTTGAGTCTGAATTCTACTGATTTTAATCTGAGATAGAACTTTACTTCCGACTGTCTGGAGTGTGATATCTCTCCAGTTATCGCATGATGTCTTTTGACGTTTGTTGAAGAGTTTCACGATAATGCCTTAATTCCAGTCATGAGGGACAGCCTCGTCGTCCCACACCCTACAAAGAAGCTTAAATAGTGGGCCACCGAGAGCCTTTTTCCCATACTTCAACAGCTCCGGAGGGACTCCATCACATCCAGCTGTTTTCCAATTTTTTAGTGACTTAAGGGCTATTATAGCTTCCTGAAAGAGGATGGGACCCGAATAGATATCCAAATTAAATAGGGGACATGTCAGGGACCAACAGTGGCTCATTGGGTATGAGCTAGCTCAGAACATCCAAGAAATATTCACTCCAACGGTTCTGAACATCTACCTGATTGGTAAGCAGCTGCCCACTTTTATCCTCTTTGAAGGGACAAGGTTTGTTTGCGCGCCGAAAGCTTCTTAGTAAGTATATAGACTATCACCCCAACTGGCTGCTCTTTCTGCCTCAGCTGCTATGTTCTCAGCAAATCTTCTCTTGTCATTCCTGGCAGACGTTTTCACTCGCTTGCGGAAACATTTATACAGCCTTTTTAAACTATCACAGTATTGTCTATCGCTAGGCTGACTAGATGAATTACTAAGTGAGTATTTATCAACAAGATTTTCAGATTTGTTCTTTTCTGAATCAGCTGCCAAGTTTCTTCACTAACCCACTCTTCCTTCTTTCGTTTCTTATATCCAAGAACTTCCACTACAGCATCTTTTAGGCGCTCTGATAGTGATTTCCAAAGAGAATCTGAACTTCTTTCGTTGGAGTCATCGAGGCTCAGAGCTGCGAACATATTTTTTAGTGCAAGATTATATTTTTCACGAATAGTCTTATCACGGAACTTTTGCATATCATATTTCTTAACTGTAACTGGCACTTTCTTCGCCATCTTCAATTTAATTCTGTACTTGGCTGTAATTAGCTGATGGTCAGAGAAACAATTGGCTCTGGGGTAAGCTCTGACATCCTCAAGGGACCTTCTTCTGCGCTTGCTGACAAGTATATGGTCGATCTGGTTTCGATTGGTGCCATAAGGTGAATTCCGCGTGTATTTATGGATAGTCTTATGGGGGTACCATGTACCACCTGCAATCATGTCATTAGTGGCACAATAATCAATCAGTCTCAGGCCATTTTCACTGATTTCACCAAATACATGAGAACCGATCAGCGTTGGTGCATAATCCTGGTTGCAGCTCACTTTTTCGTTAAAATCACCACACACAACAAATATATCGTGGCTATGAACTTTATTTGTGACAGCACTAAGCGACTGATAGAAAGTGTCTTAGTCAGAGTAGCTTGATTCATTTGTTGGAGCATACACTGCTATAAACGTCATTTTTGCCTGGGTAGTCGCAAAACGCGCTCTCAGGATACGATCGTTGATTGATTCGTTGATTTAATACGCTCTTTTCCAGAATAAAGCACATGATAATCCTCGCACTCAAGAGTCCCTAACTGTGAAATCCGTGTCTCAGATAGTGAAGTCACATCTATTCGATACTTATCAAAAATTCTCATCACATTATTTATCCGACCCGGCTGAGTATATGAGTTAATCGTTCTAACAACCCAAAATCCAATTCGGAAAGCATATTTCGTAGTCAAAAATCGTATCTGAGGGCGTTCAGGGTTCAGTATCTCAAGATCAGTCAAAATTCTGAGGCCATTTGTCGTTGATTCAGTAAAATTGTTGTTTAAATAGTCTAATTGACTATTTATATTCTAAATTATATATAGTCTAATTCTTTTTTTAAAGGGAGTTTAAAAAAAAAGAAAAAAAACGAAGTCTAATTGAAGGGCAATACTACTTTTATTTCGATTATGAAATATCCAATAAGTAGTGCAAAGCAAGAATTATAACTAAATAAACGAAAAATATTTTTTTCAAACTAACAAAGCCATACACACAGCCAACACATACAAAAAGTCTATTTTGTTCCCATTTGAAAATTAGTACATCCGTTTTAAAGTCCTTTCTGAGCAGTATATCAAGAAGAATAGAATCATTGCAGCAGCGTAGTAAAGAGCATATCAGCGAACCTTGAAAGCACTTGATAACACGTGAAGATTGTTAAAAATAGAAGAAATCCTGATTTTGATAGCTTGGCGATGTTTTGATTCCTGCGTTCACCAGATCACCCCCCTTTCCCCAAAAATAAGTTGTTGCAAGCGTGTGTTTTACCCCACTCTGGTATCTAAGTAGACCGATGCTGAAAAAAAAAGAAAAAAAATCACCAAGAGACAAGTGGCAAAGGATCTTCTTTAAATAGAAAAAGAACGTAACCTCTTATATGATATAAATGCGTGAGATTTGAGTGCAACGGTACCTTCGCCACTGAATATGGGTGTTTTTAATAGTTTTAGAACATCTCAGTAAAGGTTATCAAGAGCACCTCAGAAACTATAGAGTAGCAATAACTAAATTGTAAACTCAAAAGATGCTTGTGAAAGTATAGAGCTTTACAACCTTTTTTTTATCAGCCAAAGGCAGAAGCGCTGTAAATTTGCAACTATGCCTTTTTTAGTCCCCAAAGGTTAGTTCTCAGTATAAATAGGTTAGCTATAGTCATTTATGTTTTCAAAAATTAATTAGCTATCATTTGGATATGGAACTTTGTGAATAAATTGCTAAATCATGAAATTGGTTTTCTATTAATCAAATTACCTTTTATTAATTATCACACTATTATCACGGTTCCATCAAATTATAACGCTTAAATTTTTTTAGGTCTGATGTTTAGTGTCATTTTCACTCTTGTAGTCTGTTTTTTTTTATCTTGCGAGGGTTCATTATTTATTGGTAAACTAACGAGAATATTAATGCTACTTTTATTATTTTCTGTGTCTTTGTTTATTTCTTATTTTTGTTGTTGAAGCTGGAGATACTTCATCAATTGAAGCTGAAATGATCAGAGAAACTTCTGTTTCTACTCTATCATCTGAGCATCAACAGCTAGCTGTGGATGCTGCATCCAGAATAACCAATTTAACATCTGATTCGGACTTCCAAAATCTGGACAACAATGACGAAGGTATATTTGAAACTAGTAGCGTTGTGAACTTAGTTTGAAAAAGGAAATATTTTGTCAAACATAAAAGTTTTTGTAAATTTTACAAGCATAATATCAACAGTATATCAAGCGAAATAAACAACATAATAAAATTCAAATTCAAGCATTTTATTTTAGACCAATTTGCGCCTATACTCTACATGCACTAGCATACAAGTGTAGCATAAATTGAGCTGTAGCACTTTCGTGGGAGGAACTTTCCACGGAGGAGTTTACTGTGAGGGGAGGAAATTGTTCATAGAGGGTGAGCCAGATTTACCGTTTTTTTTTTTAAAACGATCAGAAATTAATTTAAAAAAAAAAGTTTTTCAAGTGAAAAAACGGTCAACGATGTACTACTTCTGAAGTAAACTTCTGAGGTATATTAAGGACTACGAAAGATCTGAAGGTATTTTCCATTGTTAGTCTTAATTACTAAAACTTAAAGCTTTTGCGATAGTTAGCTAAAGACACTGGAATAATTTTTGACTTACAAACACATATTCAAAGCTTTATGCCGCATACTTAACAACATTATGCGCTTCAAATCCCGCACTATATTCAATGCTCCAATTTAATCTCTGAATAAAATTCTAGTTTGTGAAAATTCTATTTATCAAATTATCACACTTGATTTTGTTCAGAATTTGTATTTAGTGTAATTTTTCACATTTGTTGTCTGTTTTTATGTGTTGGTACTGATTATTGAGAATTTTATCATACTTTGATAATTTTTAATGTTTTTATTTGTTTTGTTATAGAAGCTGCATATGCTTCACCAGACAATGTCGATACGATTCTAGAAACTTCTAATTCTTCTCCATCACATGAGCATCAACAGCAACCTTTGAGTATTGCATCCAGGATATCCAATTTAACATCTGTGTTAACTCCCAGGATATGGATTGTAATGATGAAGGTATATTTGAAAATAATAGCGCTGTAATATTAGTTTGAAAAAGGAAATTCCCCATTTCGCGTATCCCCCAACCCAACTAAAGTACTCATCTTCCACTATCCCACACACTCCGCTGAAGTATTGGTTTACTATATAGCATATTGATCCATCCAATTTTCCAAAATTCAGCCAAATTTCAAGAGAGAGGATGCCAGTAGTAGCCAAGGCCACATATAGAGAATACATACTCCAAAACTGCGTTCCTACATGCTGTGAGTCACATAGGCCTACCTTGAGCTCATAGCATCAATTTACTTTCATCCCAGGGCATCATGAGGCCAGGGCATCAGAGGCTCTGGCATATGTTTTTGCATTATATTATTATTATTATTATGGACGTTATACAATCATTTATCACGTTATACTATTTATTCAACTTTGTTGTAAATTCCATGTTCACAAAAAAAAATCCAAAAAAATAAAAAGTATTATTCCTATCAATTTCTAAAATAGTCAGGTTTAAGGCATCGAAAGGTGGTCATTCATTAAACTCAGAAAGGAGTCCTCTTCTGACGGCAACCTTGCTTTTTACACCACTGACTAGTGGTGTAAAAGCACCACTAAAAGTGGTGTAGGGAAGCCCGGTGCTTCCGGGCTTCGGAAGCGCAATCAAAGAAAGGGGTACAATTTCAATCTTTCGTTTATTTGTAATCAGCAAACATTAAACTCAAAAAATTAAATTTTAGCAGATGTATTTCCCCAAATAAACTAAAAGTGATTGTAAAGCCAAGATAAAAAAAAAACTAAAGAAAATAGAAAAAGAACTGAATTTACTTTAGAGAATATTTTAAGTATATTATTTGTTAAATTTGAAAATCCTTGAGATGTTATTTTATTGTTGTGTTTGACCGATGTACTTCAATTATCTGATTTCTTCTATAAGGTCCATAGGGCCTTCATTCAGGTCCATAGGGCAGCTTTCGCTGCTAGTTCATTTATATTATGTTGAATGTCCTCTTGGCAGTGAGCTGCGAATGTGATATCGTCAGCAAAATCGCAGTCGTGTATTTGACGTTCGGGGCTTAGTTGTATGCCTCCTCTAAAGTGGCAATCTCGAAGCACAAAAATTTATAAGTATTGCGAATAATATCAGAGATAGTAAACATCCTTGACGTACACCAGACTCGTAAGGGAACCACTCTGACAGCCCATTCTCCGTCTGGACTGCACAAATCTGTGTAGCATACAGGGCTTTAATCATATTCACAATTTTCAGAGGCATTTCATACGCTAGGAGAATTTTCCACATTGCCTCTCGGTGCACAGAGTCAAATGCTTTCAAGAAGTCTAATAAACATTAAAATAACGTGATTCCTGCAGTAGATTCCTTTTGATTCCTGCAGTAGATTCCTTTTGATTCCTGCAGTAGAACACGTAAGATAAATATCAGGTGGCAGCAAGAACGATTTGGGCGGAAACCATGTTGCTCATCCCTTAAAATTAAGTCTACTTGAGTCTGAACTCTGAGTTTAATCTGACATAGAACTTTACTTCCGACTGTCTGGAGTGTGATACCTCTCCAGTTATAGCATGATGTTTTTTGACCTTTCTTGAAGAGTTTCACGATAATGCCTTTATTCCAGTCATGAGGGAGAGCCTCGTTGTCCCACACCCACCGAAGAAGCTTAAATAGTGGGCCGCCGAGAGCTTTTTTCCCATACTTCAACAGCTCCGGAGGGACTCCATCACATCCAGCTGCTTTCCAATTTTTTGGTGACTTAAGGGCTATTATAGCTTCCTGAAAGAGGATGGGGCCCGAATAGATATCCAAATTAAATAGGGGCATGTCAGGGACCAACAGTGACTCATTGGGTATGAGTTAGCTCAGAACACCCAAGAAATATTTACTCCAATGGTTCTGGACATCTACCTGATTGGTAAGCAGCTGCCCACGTTTATCCTCTTTGAAGGTGCAAGGGTTTGTTTGTGCGCCTTGTCATTCCTGGCAGACGTTTTCACTCGCTTACGGCACATTTATACTGCCTCTTTAAACTATCACAGTATTGTCTATCGCTAGGCTGACTAGATGAATTACTAGGTAAGTATTTATCAACAAGAACTTTCAGATTTGTTCATTCCTTAATCAGCTGCCAAGTTTCTTCACTAATCCACTCTTCCTTCTTTCGTTTCTTATATCCAAGAACTTCCACTACAGCATCTTTTAGGCACTCCGATAGTGATTTCCAAAGAGAATATGAACTTGTTTCGCCGGAGTCATCGCGGCTCAGAGCTGCGAGCATATTTTTTAGTGCAAGATTATATTTTTCACGAATAGTCTTATCACGGAACTTATGGATATCATATTTCTTAACTGTAACTGGCACTTTCTTCGCCATCTTCAGTTTAAATTTGTACTTGGCTTTAATTAGCTGATGGTCAGAGAAACAATCGGCTCTGGGGTAAGCTCTGACATCCTCAAGGGACCTTCTGCGCTTGCTGACAAGTATATGGTCGATCTGGTTTCGAGTGGTGCCATAAGGTGAATTCCACGTGTATTTGTGGAGTCTTATGGGGGTACCATCTACCACCTGCAATCATGTCATTAGTGGCACAATAATCAATCAGTCTCAGGCCATTTTCAATGATTTCACCATGTACATGAGAACCGATCAGCGTTGGTGCATAATCCTGGTTGCAGCCCACTTTTTCGTTAAAATCACCACACACAACAAATATATCGTGGCTATGAATTTCATTTGTGACAGCACTAAGCGACTGATAGAAAGTGTCTATCAGAGTTGATTGATTCATTTGTTGGAGAATACACTGCTATAAACGTCATTTTTGCCTGGGTAGTCGCAAAACGCGCTCTCAGGATACGATCGTTGATTGGTTCCCAATCAAGAAGGTGTTTCTTTGCTGCACCACTGAAAGCCAGGGCCACTCCAGCCGCTTTAATATAAAGCACATGATAATTCTCGCACTCAAGGGTCCCAAACTGTTGAATTCGTGTTTAAGATAGTACAGCCACATCTGTCCGATACTTATCAAGAATTCTCATCACATTATTTATCCGACCCGGCTTGGTATCTGAGTTAATCATTCTAATATCCCAAAATCCAATTCGGAAAGCATATTTCGTAGTCAAAAATCGTATCCGAGGGCGTTCAGGGCTCAGTATATCAAGATCAGTCGAAATTCTGAGGTCATTTGTCGTTGATTCAGTAATAATTGTTTTTTTGTTTTTTTTTACGGTGACAGGTTATTAGCCTGTCGACCAACCCTCACCACGTTGTGGACTTGGGACCTTCAGTTGTGGCCTGAGAGTTTCAACCCTGTTAACCTCCCTGGTACAGACCAGGTGGGCTTAAAAGTCAAGATTATGAAGTTTAAGTGCCTAGAATAGGAAACAACACATTATTAGAAACAGACCAGATTCAAAACTATCTTTTACCGTGAAAAGTGAAAAGAGATCATTCGGTAAAATCTACTGCCACAATTTAGTTTAAAGAGTCTTGTTGACTATTTGTAGTCTAAATTATCTATAGTCTAATATAGTCTATATATAGTCTATTTTTTTAAAGGGAGTAAAAAAAAAAGAAAAAAAAGTCTAATTGAAGGGTAATACTACTTTTATTTCGATTATGAAATATCCAATAAGTAGTGCAGATCAAGAATTATAACTAAATAAACGAAACATATTTTTTTCAAACTAAGAAAATCCATACACACAGCCAATACATACAAAAAGTCTATTTTTTTTCCCATTTGAAGATAATAGAATCATTGTTGCAGGCTAGTAAAGAGCATATCAGCGAACCTTGAATGCACTTGATAGCACGTGAAGATTGTTAAAATTAGAACAAATCCTAATTTTGATAGCTTGGCGATGTTTTGATTCCTGCGTTCACCAGATCATCCCCCTTTCCCCCAAAAATAAGTTATTGCAAGTGTGTGTTTTACTCCACTGTGGTATCTAAGTAGACCCATACTAAAAAAATAAGAAAAAAATCACCAAGAGACAAGTGGCAAAGGATCTTGTTTAAATAGAAAAAGAACGTCGTAACCTCTTATATGATATAAATGCGTGAGAATTGAGTGCAACAGTACCTTCGCCACTATGAATATGGGCGTTTTTAATAGTTTAGAACATCTCAGTAAAGGTTTTCAAGAGCACCTCAGAAACTACAGAGTAGCAATAACTAAATTGTAAACTCAAAAGATGCTTGTGAAAGTATAGAGCGTTACAACCTTATATTACGCTTAAATTATAACGCTTAAACTTGTTCAGGTCTGATATATTTTTCACGCTGGCAGTATGTTTTTTTATCTTGTGAGGTTTAATTATTTATTGGTAAATTATTGAGAATATTTAATCTTACTTTTATTATTTTCTGTCTCTTTGTTTATTTTTTATTTTTGTTGTTGAAGCTGGAGATACTTCATCAATTGAAGCTGAAATGATCAGAGAAACTTCTATTTCTACTCTATCATCTGAGCATCAACAGCTACCTGTGGATGCTGCTTCCAGAATAGCAAATTTAACATCTGAATCGGACTCCCAAAATCTGGACAACAATGACGAAGGTAGTTTTGAAACTAGTAGCGTTATGAACTTAGTTTGAAAAAGGAAATATTTTGTCAAACATAAAAGTTTTTGTAAATTTTACAAGTATAACATCAACAATATATCAAGCAAAATAAACAACATAACAAAATTCAAACTCAGCATTTTATTAGCCTCCAAAATTGGAGACTATAAATACATATAAAATGGACAAACTGACCATATGAATATAAAACAACAAACAAATTTAATTACAGGCCAATATACACAAACCTGACTTATACTAATAAAATTTAATTATTATTATAATTTAATTATAATTAATAAATTATAATTAAATTTATTATTTTTGTCTCTGTTTATTTTTTATTTTTGTTGTTGAAGCTGGAGATACTTCATCAATTGAAGCTGAAATGATCAGAGAAACTTCTATTTCTACTCTATCATCTGAGCATCAACAGCTACCTGTGGATGCTGCTTCCAGAATAACCAATTTAACATCTGAATCGGACTCCCAAAATCTGGACAACAATGACGAAGGTATTTTTGAAACTAGTAGCGTTATGAACTTAGTTTGAAAAAGGAAATATTTTGTCAAACATAAAAGTTTTTGTAAATTTTACAAGTATAACATCAACAATATATCAAGCAAAATAAACAACATAACAAAATTAAAACTCAAGCATTTTATTAGCCTCCAAAATTGAAGAGTATAAATACATACAAAATGGATAAACTGACCATATAAAACAACAAACAAATTTAATTACAGGCCAATATACACAAACCTGGATTATACTAGAAAATTTAATTATTATTATAATTTAAATATAGTTAATAAATTATAATTTAATTTATTATTTTTGTCTCTTTGTTTATTTTTTATTTTTGTTGTTGAAGCTGGAGATACTTCATCAATTGAAGCTGAAACGATCAGAGAAACTTCTATTTCTACCCTATCATCTGAGCATCCACAGCTACCTGTGGATGCTGAATCCAGAATAACCAATTTAACATATGAATAATCAATAACCAATTTAACATATTAACTATATTAACCAATTAACATATGAATATGAAACCAATTTAACATATGTTATATGTTAAAAACCGATTTAACATATAACATAAGGAAAATATTTTTTTGCAACATAAAATAGTGTTGACCAATGTAAAATTGTGTTGATCAAAATGATAGTTTTTGTAAATATCGCTTCTGGTCTTCAGATTAATGCACCCCAATTCAGGCTTAATTATCTGTTAACTGAACTTCGATAATATGGACATAAGTAAACTCCACCTTGATGTATTTAAGTTCAAACTTATAGTTTTGTTTTAATGACATTTTGCTAATTCAGAAAAAATTAGACTCTGCAAGAAGCGCCCATTCAAACTTATACGTTTGTTAATCGAACTTCATTAATCCAAGAGATGAATAAATTGTTTTCTAAGTAAGTGAAATTTTCTAGAGTGAGAATTGCCGTAAGTTAAAGACAGCTTATATTCAATCAAAATAGAAGTCATGGAGGATATTTCAAAAGGTCTGTGACAAAACTGAGCCACCTATTCTAAAGACTATGTCTAAGGGCAACGATCGCATTCGATCGTTTAAATCCACCAAAACTATGTTAGGCTCCTGGTGTAAATGTGATTTGAACTAAGTTGAGTGTCAAAAATTTACAGTTCTTGAAAGATATTTTTAGCAAACTGATTAAAGGACTTGCCGGTAGCTAAAGAGAATATGCATGTTTTCTAGCGCCATTTTTTGTGTGCTATTAGACTGTGCTTAGAACTTGCTTGTGATCAACTGTGTCTCTTTTATGGTCTTCAAGCCGTAAATCATCATGCTGATAGCAATGCTCAAAAAAGTGTTCCTTCAAAGGAATTTCTATATGAGTGAAAATAATTAACGTAAAAAAATAAAAATAAAATATTTCAGTCTGCAAAAATTGTTTGTAGGCTAAAAACGAAAGCTGAGCATCAATTTAAATTAAACCAAGGTTTGTTCAGAAATCACGGTAAAAGTGGGAAATGGGGACACTTTTCCATGTAGATCTCCATTTTTAGACCTACATCATTATTTTCTGCTGTCTACGAGTTAATTGGTACAGTGGCTTTCTTAATTTATGGAATGTTGCTGTTGCATTAGTTTTCAAAGTGAAATTATGATACAAGTTTAATATAACTTCAACTAGGGGAGAGGTGTAGAAAAGGAAATTATTCGTTAACACCTATCAATTTCTTTTAGTCCCGTATGACTTTCAAGTTTCATGTTGTAAAACTGATAAAGATTTTTATATTATTATTCCAACTCTGATTCTTCTATGAAGTGAAACGAATTTCAAGTTTTGTTTTTTCATTTTTGTTTTATTCGAAAGTGGTAGGTAGTGTAGATCCCAAACAGGTAGCAATAATAGAATGTTCACCTTATATTTGTAATTGCTACGATGTCTTATTATTGAATCGTTTTCATCCTATTTAATTTTAATAAAATAATTTTCTACTATAGAGATAATTCATTCTACTGTGTGCAGTTCTGATAGTGTGGATCAACCAAAACTCTTTGGCCCAAAACCAATCGTGAAGGTGAAGAAGCTGACAGAGAAGGCTATTGAAGAATTAACAGCTGGTATTTGGCGTTGCGCCTCCTGTGCAAAAGCAGAAAAATCGTTTTTTATGCTAGATCTTCACATAGACACCGGCTGTGAAGAACTATCACCAATAGAATGTGACATCTGCCCTGCAGTATTTAGGAATTATAGAAATTTTGCTGTTCATATTATAGAACACCAAATGGGCAAGACAAGAAGATGTCCTATTTGTTTGTGTGAATGCATTGGGGATGTGAGTCAACATTTAGTTATACATGGTAATTTTTCACCAAGCACATCTGAGTTAGAACTACAGGGATGTACATCACTAGCTGTTACACAGAGCCATTCTACAAATGTTTGTTTCAGTTCATTCGAATTGGATTCTGAAGCAAAAAACTTGGACAATAATAAGATATATTTGAATAGTTCCTTGCGCAGTAAAAAAGACGAAACATTGAAAGGACTGAAAAAAACCCATTTAAAGATAAAGGAATATATTTGTGACGTATGTGACAAGAGCTTTTCTCAATCAATCAGTTTGAATCAGCACCGAAGACTGCATACTGGGGACCAACCGTTTAAATGTGAGGTCTGTGACAAAACTTTTTCTCGGTCAAGCAGTTTGAATCAGCACCAAAGAGTGCACACTGGGGATAAACCGTTTAAATGTGAGGTCTGTGACAAAACTTTTTCTCAATCAAGCAGTTTGAATCAGCACCGAAGACTGCATACTGGGGACAAACCGTTTAAATGTGAGGTCTGTGACAAAACTTTTTCTCGGTCAAGCAGTTTGAATCAGCACCAAAGAGTGCACACTGGGGATAAACCGTTTAAATGTGAGGTCTGTGACAAAACTTTTTCTCAGTCAAGCCATTTGATTCAGCACCGAAGAGTGCACACTGGGGAGACACCGTTTAAGTGTGATATATGTGAGAAAACCTTTTCTCTGTCAGGCAGTTTGATTTTACACCAAAGATCGCACACTGGGGAGAAACCGTTTAAGTGTGATGTCTGTGAGAAAGCTTTTTCTGATTCAAGCGGTTTGACTAGGCACCAAAGAGTGCACACTGGGGATAAACCATTTAAATGTGAGGTATGTGACAAAACTTTTTCTCAGTCAAGCGGTTTGATTCTGCACCAAAGAGTGCACACTGGGGATAAACCGTTTAAATGTGAGGTCTGTTACAAAGCTTTTTCTCAGTCAAGCCCTTTGATTACGCACCAAAGAGTGCACACTGGGGATAAACCGTTTAAATGTGAGGTCTGTTACAAAGCTTTTTCTGAGTCAAGCCCTTTGATTAGGCACCAAAGACTGCACACTGGGGATAAACCGTTTAAATGTGAGGTCTGTGACAAAACTTTTTCTCGGTCAAGCGGTTTGATTCTGCACCAAAGAGTGCACACTGGGGATAAACCGTTTAAATGAGAGGTCTGTGACAAAACTTTTCTTGGTCAAGCGGTTGAATTCAGCATCAAAGAGTGAACACTGTGTAGAAACTGTTTACATGTGAGGTCTGTGAGAAAACTTTTTCTGTGTCAAGCCATTTGATTAGGTACCAAAGAGTGCACACTGGGGAGAAACCGTTAATATGTGAGGTCTGTGAGAAAGCTTTTTCTAATTCAAGCAGGTTGATTAAGCACCAAAGAGTATACACTGGTGAGAAACCGTTTAAGTGTGAGATATGCAAGATAGAATATTCTTCTAAATTAAATCTTAATAATCATATAACAATCCAATCTTAGAAAAAACTTGCTTGTTTATATTGTACAATAACAATTTTTGTGGTCTTGCTGAACCGTATTATTCTTTTCTGCTTTTTTTTTTACTCCCCTTTTGTATTTTATCAGTTCATAAATTAATTTATTTTTTCTTGGAATATTTTTGTTTATTTCTTCAGTGATTTCTATTTTACTTATTGTTTTAACTTGTTCGTTCCCTTTGTCTGTGATCCCCCCTCCCCCCCCCCCCAAAAAAAAAAAATCCAGTATGTGTATGCCTATTGAGTAAACACCTCTGTAAAGTCCATTTTATTCTTCGTATAATATTTTGCCAAGTGTTTTTGCCTATCCTTCTGATTCATTGATTTGTGGAATTTTTGTGTTAATTTTTTCAATGACTTTTCTTTTGTCATTTGTTCTAACTTGTTCCTTCCTTTGGCTACGGCTTTCTCCCCCCCCCCTACGGCTTTTCCCAATTAAGTCTCTATGTGTATGACTGGTTGAGTGCACACTCCTGTAAAGTCTGTTTTATTCTTCTTTTAATGTTCTCCCACCTTTTTTGAAAACTTCTTTCCATATCCTTTTGATTGTAACTTTGTGAATAATTATTAATGCAGGTTTTAGTCTGCTCTTACGGAGGTAAATCTTTAAAACCATGATTGTCACCAAGATTTATGCTGAGGGAGGGGGGTGGTTGTCTGCTCGTTAAGTGAGTGCTCCAATTTGGCGTGGTTCTTCTAAGTTATTATAAAGTTTTCTGGGCTCCAATTCAGATAATAAAGAAATGAGGAATATTGGTTTATCCATACAATCAGTGACTAAAAGCTTTATTTTCTAGCGTAAAAACTTTGGAAAAAAATTTTGTTCTGTTTTTGGTTTCTTGACTACCAAAGGATATATGAAGAAATATCTTGGTGTTTTAATAAAATTATGGCAGATTATTCTAGTTTATTTTACTTCAAAATCGGCCGAAAATTCTAGTTTTTCGATCAGCTGGTTTGTTGAATATGCCAGGGGAGATTGTGGCACTAGCCACAAGATTGTGGCACTAACCACAAGATAGTGGCACTGGTTAAAACCCATACTCTAGTTCAAGTAGTCCTAATTCACAAAAAAAAATAAGCTCCTTCTTCTTGTTTGGGATATTTGTATATGAAAATGAAATCAGAAAATGATCAATCTAGTCTTTTGGGCGACATGTGTTTTTTTTTTTTTTTTTTTTTTTTTTTTTTTTAGACTAGCGCACTTCGTATAGAAGCAGTTTTTGTAGAAACTTCGGAAGTAGCTCATTCGACTAGAAATTGAAAGACTTAATGCTCTTTCTAATAGTCAAAAGCAATAGGAGGGTTTACATCCCCGCTCCTATACCCGTCATTTCCCCAAGCATATCCAATGAAATTTTGGGGATAGCCATCTTGTTCAACGTAGTTGAAAGGTCCATTAATTATGTATTTGAGGATGACAAGCCTCAATATTTTTATTGGATAGGTTTAGGAAAGAGGGGCGTGGGGGGGGGGCTATTTGCCCTCCGATCTCTTTTGACTCCTAGAACTTTCAGTTTCCAATCAAGTTTATCTGAAGTTTGTCGGATCGGATTTTGATCGGATGCATTTGAGAAAAAGAAGGTGTGGAGGGGGGGGGGGTTATACCCTCCGATCAATTTTTATAACTCTTAAATAGGTAATTACAACTTTCAATTTCCAATCAAATGAGCTATCTCTGAAGTTTATACGACCACCTCTTACATAAAACCTAATATGCCCCCGAACATAGATTAAAACATTTGCCCCCAAGTTCTGGGGGTTTTGTCAACACCGGAGTTTTTGTTATTTGATCTGTAAACAATTTTAAACAAGATAGCTATCTCAAAATTTTGATTGAATACATCTGGCGGGGGGGAGGCCTTGAAGGGGGCTCGTTGCCTTACTATCAATTTTGACTCTTAATATGGGCACTAGAAATTCTGATTTACAATCGAATGAGTCCCGTCCGAAGTATATACGACCATCCCTTCCATAAAAACCTTGCCCCCAGGGCACATTTTACAACACTTGCCCCCGGTTTTTGAGGGTCAGTTTTATCCCTGGTGTAAATTTTTTATAGTTACTTTATGAAAAAATCGATTGCACGCATTTGGGAAAATAAGGTAGGGAGAGGGGGGGGGCTAGTTGCCATCAGATCACTTTTGACTCTTAAAAGTTGAAATAGAACTTTCAATTCCTTATCATTTGAGTCTCCTCCAAAGTTTATACGACCACCTCTTCCAATAAAACTTTTTATACCCCCGCGTCATAAGTTTTAACCCATCCACGGGTATGTTGACAACAAAGTATTTTTTTTGTCTGATCGTTTGGCAACAAGAACAATAGTTTGGCTACTGCCCGTTTCCCTAATGGTAAAAGCATATGGTAAAAGACCTACTGTGTATTTGTCACTTTACTAAAACGAACTATACTACAAATATTTTCTTTTGTTTCTTATTACGACATTTGAAATAAAATCAAAATTGCAGTTAAACTAGGCCAGGACTTACCAATATGCCCACTAGACCATGCTGTCTTCACTATCCCCGGAGTTTTAGGGATTTCCCCAAAAATCTTGCAAAAACAGAGCAGCAAAAACGCTTGGGCCTAGAAGCGTCAAAGCTTTGGCCCTGAGTGATACAAAATCTTGATCTGGTGAGCTTTCAGCAATTATTATCATTATATATCAACTATTTGGTTTAATGTTATTAGTTCTTGCCAAAGCTATGAATTTATTTTTGAATAAAAAATTATTTTCAAATAGGGGATTTTGAAAAACTTGAAACTTTGGCAATCAAAACCGAAAATAAGTTAATTTTTTTTCAAAACTCGGAGAAAAGTTTTTAAAGAAAAGTTTAGGCCATATTGAACTTAAGATCAGACGAAATTGAAACCTACGATAGCTCGAAATATCACCAGATGGCTAATTTGATAGTTCTTTAAACAAATCAAATACGATACAAGAATACAATATTAATACAAATCTTTAAGTTAGCCTACCAGACAAAGTGTTATAAGTCTAGGAGCCCAGCTGGACATGAGGAAACATGTTAAGAAAACAATTCTTACTCCATAATATGCAGAATTATCATAGTTAAGACATTTTGGAGGGGAAGAACCTTTATCTTCACTTTTTTTTACTTGTTTTTACCAGTTTTTCTAAAAAAAAATTAATGAATTTCTTGTAACCTGTATATTTACAGATTATATACCCCCACCCCCCAAATGTAAAAATTTATACTCAGAATTGCACCTTGAATGTAAATATAACATTCATTTGCATTACATATGAACTTTAAACCTATATTAGCCATATGGTGGATGTCCCAATAGCTCAAGAGCAAAACGAACATATATTACTATTAAGGAATATATGAAACCTTAAATGAACAGAAATTAAAGAAACAATCATAGCAAAAAATATACAACAGGTGCAAACATAAATGAACAAATAAATCTTAAACGAGTAAAGCTGAAATTGAATATGCAAATCAAGCTTAAACAGAATAAAATTATTTTGCTTTGGAAGTATAAATGAAACCCAAAACAAACAGAAATCAAATAAACAATCGTAGTAAACAAACATACAATTGGTACTAATATAAATGAATAAATAAATCATAAAACGAGTGAAACTTAAATTGAATATACAAGTCAACCTTGAAACGAACAAAAATCACTACAAGCAAGAGTTTGGGTTTTGCCTTCTTTTCTCTCTTTCAGAAGAGCAATTGGAAGATGTATTCGCTGCCGACGAATCGAATAAGAAAGCCGAACTTTTCCAAGAAAAACTTACAAATAATTATTTCCTCCATTTTCCAGAGGTCGAAAAGAAAAGATGTTGTAATGATCAGCTGCATATAAATGATGCAATAAAAAGTTTAATCCGACTAAAACTAAGAACAGTTTCGCCAAGGAAAAACTGAAGAAGCTAACCTCCTACTGGATCTATAAAAAAAGCAGATTCGAAAAGCTTCAGCCCAATATTACCGTAATAGAGTAAGTGAACTTTTTAAAGCACAACCGAAGCAGTGGTAAAATACAGTCAAGAAAATCAGGGGTGAAACCGTAAAAAATGTTGACTTTAATCTCGATGTTCCCCCTGAAACTACAGCTAATTCACTAAAAAACACCTCGCCACTATTGTACAAACCCTCCCTCATCTCTCATGTAAATTCCCTGCCCCCCAGCACCAGACCAGGTTATCCCTGTAGTACAGACTGTTGATGTTGAGGCGAAAATACGTAAACTACAGAGAACTCCAATATGCCCCCTTGATATTCCAATTGATTTAGTAAAAGTGTTTCCTGATAAGTTATCAAAGCCTTTATCAAATATTTTTAATACAACAACTAGAAGTGGCTCACTCCCTAAGTGCTGGAAAAAAGGATACATTACTTATAGAAGTCCCAATCAACGCTAAGGAAAGGATAATAATAGGCGAAGTAATATCGTTCTCCAAGTGGGTCTATAACCCAATTTATGGAAACATTAGAAGATGTTCTTGGAAAAAGTTTTTTCTGAAAAATCCGAAGTTGTATTAATGGGCGACTTTAAACATCGACCTTGCGGAACCGTCATCTAGACAGGCTTCTGATCTTTGTCTTTACTAATTTCGTATGGATTAGCTCCTTGTATAAACATACCGACAAGGATTTCTAACCAGACAGCAACATTAATTGACAATATTTTTTCATCACTACACTCCATTAAGAATGAAGTACTGCTTTCTGATACTTCCGACCATTTGCCAGTTGCAGCCTTGTTTCCAATCCTCCAAAATCCACAAAGATTAGTCCCCCAAGATACACCGAGATTATGTTGCTCACCAGTGGAGCTGGATAAACTGAAAGAAGATCTGAGTACATCTTCATGGGACTTTTCATTACCAGAAAATATTAATTTGGGCAATTATAACGATATATTTGGCCAGTTTTATGACACTGTTAAGGAAAAATTCGCGGCTTATTGTCTAAAAGCTCCTTTAAGGAATCCTCGATCAAGAAGATCAACACCCATAGCTCCCTGGCTAACACCGGGAGTCCTCAAGTCAATAAATAGGAAGCAGAACCTTTGGAAAGAGTACAAAAACAGACCAAGTGATGCTAAATTAGAAGCATTTAAGTTGTACCGTAATATGCTGAAATCAATTATTCGGAGAACAAAAACAGTGTATTATACTAAGAGATTTGATGATTGCGGTAGAAATATAAAGAAGACGTGGGACGTGATTAAGGAATTTAGTCGGCCATCGAAAAAACTAGAAGGTCTCCCTAAGTCTCTTATGGTAGACGATCAACTTATCACAGAAAAGGCCAAGTACGACATCATATGAACAAATTCTTCGCGGAGATAGGGAAATCAACTGCTAATAGTGTTTCTCACTGCTCGGTGTCTCAGACTTGGAAGCAGTTCCTAGGCCCCCCGTGCTTGAAATCAATGGCTCTTGAGGACGTTACAGTGCAGGAAATTACAAATATTGTTTTGTCCTTAAAGAATTCTTCAACAGGTTTTGACAAAATTTCTGCTAAAGTAATTAAACGTATCCTTCCGTCGATTATCACCCCACTTTGCCATTTGATTAATAGGTCATTTCAACTAGGAGTATTTCCTCAACGTCTTAAATTGTCGCGTGTGATAGCTCTCTTTAAAGGAGGTGACCGTGAGGATCCTGGGAATTATAGGCCGATCTCTCTTTTGTCAGTGTTCTCTAAGATATTTGAAAGGCCAATGCTCAAACGTCTGGTAAGGTTTCTTGAAGCTAAATCTTTTTCCATAAGCATCAGTTTGGGTTTTCGCGCAAAGTACTCTACAGAACATGCTTGTAATAAACTTCTTCAGTTTATACGACAATCTTTAGACTCTAATCTTATTCCTGCAGCCATTTTTCTTGATGTAAAGAAAGCTTTTGACAGCCTTACACACAAGATTCTCATTGGTAAACTTTCTCATCATGGTGTGCGTGGGGAAGCATTGTCTTGGCTCTCTTCATACCTTACTGACAGATCTATTGCCATGGAAAATACAGACAAGGAAGTTCCAATTGAATACGGAGTACCCCAAAGGTTCTATTCTTGGGCCAACCCCTATTCCTGATATATGTGAACGACCTCTACCGACTTCTAAACACCCCAATTCCCAATGTCTGCTGTGGATTGTGTCACAAATGTTACTCTCAGACTATGTCGGCCGTCCACATCTGATAGTCGAGAAGAACTGGTATCATTTGCAGATGACACTACTCTAGGTGCTGCAGCTCCGGATGAGTCATCCCTTATTCTAAAGCTTCAAGCAATGACTGAAAAGATACTCAATTGGTTTGACTAAATCAACTAGCTTTAAATGTAAAAAAAATCGTACCTTCTTATTTTCTCCCGTACAGGTGTGAGCTGCCCCACAATTACTGAGCTTCCTACACCCAAGACGCTCCATAAGTCGCCCCCCAGATCGATATGTGCGATTCCTGGGAGTTCTTTTGGATGAAAATTTATCGTTTAAGTTGCACGTTCAAGTAATAAGAGTGAAAATTTCCCGTGGACTTGGAATCATCCGTAAACTAAAGCGTTTATTTCCTTTTCCTATACTCCGTCTTTTATATTTCTCTCTCATTTTCCCTTATATATGTTACTGTTCGTCTGTGTGGATGTCTACATTTTCTTCTGTACTTGCTCCTGTTCATATTCTTCATGAGAAAGCGGTAACAGTTCTCCAGTCGACTACACACTCTCCTGTTAATCTCCTTAAGATTAGAGATATTTATGTTATATCTCTAGCTTCGTTGGCATATCAATTCTTCCACGGAGATCTCCCATTTTGTTTTTCTGGACTACTTAAGCCAGTAGGGGAAGTAAATTTTTACTCAGTTCGAAACAGGGAGGATGTTATGATTCCGGCTACTCCCTCGGTTCGTTCAGACTTTGGTCTGGTCGTGACTGTGGGACGTGCTTGGAACTTGGTTCCTGCTGAGATTCGTCAGTCACAAACACTTGGCTCCTTTAAAAGACAGATGAAAAGTTTCTTATTAAAGCTAAATAGTAATTAGTTTATAGTTGTTGTATTGTTTTTTTTTTTTTTTTTTTGGCGTTGGATCCTCGATGATGTAGAGAATTTTTCATTTTTGATTTATTTTTTTTTTTTGTCGGGTGATAGGAGGGTCGCTGTTTCGTGTGGACTGTCGGTGAGTTGACTTCTTTTCCTTATAGATTTATAAGTTAAACACTGTTTAGTATTGTTTATGCCAAGTTTTAATATTAGTCATTTATTCTGTGTCGTTTCCCAAATAACGGGCCATTGAGCCCTTTGGGATATTGTTTTTGTTATTGTTATTTATGGAAATAAATGGAACTTGAACTTGAACTTACGCACATACAGAAAGAAGGTGTTAGTTTGGATTTTTATGAAGTCCGACCAATTACCTTAACACCAATATTCTCGAAACTGTATGAGAGCTTCGCAGCAGATTGGCTTAAAAAGACAAACCTTGAACTTATTAATGAACAGCAATTTGGAAACATAAAAGGTTTATCTGCCACACATTACCTGGTCAGTCTCCTCGATATTGTATATAATCTACTTGACGAGCCAGATACCTGGCTCAATCTTCTTTTAATTGACATCCAAAAGGCTTTTGGTCTGGTTAGTCATAATATTTTAGTTGAAAAATTGCTGGATGAATTTAATGTACCTCATTTTCTAGTGAATATTATTGCTTCTTTTCTGTGAAATAGGAGTAAAGTTGTAAAGTACAAAAATGTTTATTCTGATTCACTCCCTATTTCTTGCGGAGTTACACAGGGTACGCTATTAGGTCCTTTACCATTTTTGGTAATGATTAACAATCTTGCAAATGAATCAGCCGATCGATGGAACTTTCTGGATGACATGCCATTGCTCAAAAAGTGCAGAAGAAATATTAAGAGCAATGCAATGGAAATTCTCAAAGACGTTGGAAGTGAAGCAGCCCAGTCAAAATTTAAAGTGAATTTTGATAAATCTAATATTATGACCTTCAGTTTTCTTAAATCGAAGCCATCATTTACAACCCCACTTCCTAATGAAATATTTACAACAAAAACTAAACTCTTAGGGGTCAAACTGACCCCTAAATGGGAGGCCCACATTTGCTCTATTGTTAAACAGGCTAGTGCATATCTGTATCTCCTTAAGCTATTTGCTAAATTTCCATGCCCAAAAACACGTATCCTCCGCCTTTATATATCTTTTATCCGTCCAAACCTTGATTATGCTTGCCCGGTGTGTCATTTTGACCTTACGGCGGATCAGTCCGATAGGCTAGAAATTATCCAGAAGGGGGCCCTGAGAATTATTGACGGTCAGGGTAAAGTGTACCTTACATTCTCCTCCTCAAGGATTTCTGCCTTCCTACCTTGGCAGCCCGACGTGTTTACTCTTTGTACTAATTTCGGAAATAATCTGCGTCGCAACTCACACTTTCAATGTATACTCCCAGCCCTTCATTGCCCCTAAAAGCCCCGTTTACCCCGATCAAAACCACAAAAAAAATCCCGGTTCTAAATCTTATTAATGCAAGAACTGAGCGTTACAGAAAGAGCTTTGTGCCAGCGTTCGTTGAAATCATAAATAAATGAATATTGCAATATATCATGTTAATGGGTCATGTGTATTGTTAATGTGTTAGTTTATTTGTTTCATTTGGTACTTGACAGGCCAGTTGGGTTCATCGCTCTTGGTTTTATAATGTACTTATGTTTGTACTTATGTACTCATTTTTATTCATTTTACTTATGTTACTTACTTCTTTCTTTTACTTATGTTTTGCTTTCTTTACTTACATTTTACTTATGTACTCATTTTATTTATTGTACTCATTTCTATTTGACAGACCAGTTAGGTTCATCGCTGTATGTTTGTATATTGTACTTGAGTACTTATGTTTTTTTATATACAAATTAGGCTAGCTGACATAAAGCAACAAGTTCGGCAGTTTTTTATGTTGTGAGAGTTGCATGGTAATAAAATACTATTCTAAGTAGATTTATTTCATTTCTAAAAGTAGATTTAGTTCATTTCTGGAAAAGAATAAGTTTTTTTCTCCTAATCAGTTTGGTTTTTTGAGTGGTAGATCAACAGAGCAAGGAGCGACCCGGCTCAATGGTAACCGAAACTCTAAAAAACGGGATTTTGATACCAATAGATACATCAAAAGAATCAGATTTTAATTCTGATTTCAAATATATAAGTTTCATTAAGTTTAATCTTACCCATCAAAAGTTACGTGCCTGAGAAAATTTGGCTGATTTTCGAAAAAAGGGGGAAAGACCCCCTAAAAGTTATACAACCTTAATGAAAATCACACCATCATATTCAGCGTATCAGAGAACCCTACTGTAGAGGTTTCAAGCTCCTATCTACAAAAATGTGGAATTTTCCATTTTTTGCCAGAAGAAAGATCACGGATGCGTGTTTATTTGTTTTTTTTTGTTTTTTTTTTTTTTTTTTTTTTTTTTTTTTTCCAGGGGTGATCGTATCGACCCAGTGGTCCTAGAATATCGTGGGAGGGCTCATTGGAACGGAAATTAAAAGTTCTAGTGCCCTTTTAAGTGACCAAAAAATGGAGGGCAACTAGGCCCCCTCCCACGCTCATTTTTTTCCCAAAGTCACCCGATCAAAATTTTGAGATAGCCATTTTGTTCAGCATGGTCGAAAATATGATAAAAATGTCTTTTAGGATGACTTGATCCCCCAAAGTCCCCAGGGGAGGGCTGAAAGTTATGAACTTTACTCAATGTTAACATATAGTATTGGTTATTGGGAAGTATACAGACTTTTTCAGAGGAGATTTTTTCTGGTAGGTGGGGGAAGGAGAGGGTCGGGGGCTATATGGAAGGATCTTTCCATGAAGGAAGTTTTCATGGGGGAAGGGACATTGCTATGAAGGGGGCGCCGGATTTCCCAGCATTATTAAAGAAAAAGATCAGGAATTAAATAAAAAAAAACAAGTTTTTCAACTGATCAACTGATTGTGATTAAGAGGTCATTTTTAAAGAACTGGAAAAAAAAATTCGAACTATAGTTTAAAGAGCAGGGTATTGACTAGGGGGCGAACCCCCTAATATACGTGTAAAAAATTTATGAATATAGAAGTTCGTTACGTAAGTTAATTCTAAGTTACGTATATTTATTACTAATAAAAACGTTCGTAAATGAAAATTAAACAAGTTTCGAGAAAGCCATTTAACCAAATATAATATGCAAATTTTGTTTTAATTATTCCTGTACGGTGAGCCAAAATCAAAACCTGCATTAATTCAAAAACGTTCAAAAATTAAATAAAAAAAACAAGTTTTTTTAACTGAAAGTAAGGAACGACGTTAAAACTTAAAACGAACAGAAATTATTCCGTATATGAAGGGGGCTGTCCCCTCCTCAACGCCTCGCTCTTTACGCTAAAGTTTGACTTTCTCACAACTCTATTTTTTTAAACAATAAAAAAACTTTAGCGTAAAGAGCGAGGCGTTGAGGAGGGGACAGCCCCCTTTCATATACGGAATAATTTCTGTTCGTTTTAAGTTTTAACGTCGTTCCTTACTTTCAGTTAAAAAAAAGCTTCTTTTTTTTATTTTACCGTATAAGGATAAGTCTTTGTTTTACAATAACGTAATCAATAACGTTAGCTCTGAATACAACCCATATTAGATAATTAATTGGAAGAGGTTTTTAGCCCGAAAACACCCACCAATATAGACAAAGCCCATAACAATTATCCATTAATCAGAATCCCGTGTGAATGCTCTGTCGTTTACTAGGATATAATTTCCTCGAATGGTGCTACTCCTTAAGTGGGAATTGAGTTGACCGCAAGGTCCCTCAAGTGGGAATTGAGTTGACCAGAGGGCAGCCCTCTGCAGAGGCCTTTGTCCATGGATCTGGATCTTGCGCCCTGCCTCAGTTGTCCTATAGAGGATCCTTCTACGATGGTGGTCTGCGTCAATATGCAATTTAACCCATTAATGGGAGAAGGTATGTAACTCACGGGATGTGTCCCTACGCAGGTGGGCCCTGCTGAGAATACATTTGAGGAGCCTTCTTTCTCCACCTGTATTTACTTATGCCCATATTAACGAAGTTCAGTTAACAGAAAATTAAGTCTGAATTGGGGTGCATTAATCTGAAGACCAGAAGAGATATTTAGAAAAACTATCATCTCGATTTTACATTGGTCAACACAATTTTGGCAGGCTCAATTCTCTAATTGGTTTAAAGTACTAAATTCTTCAATGGACTGCGAAATAAAATAAACAATAAGCGAAATAAAATAAACATTAAGCCCTTAGTCCCAATCTATGTATATTCGTAACTGAAACCTCAGTTTTTAATATTTTTATTGGTACAAAAATATGAATTTTTTCTGTGAGTACCACATGTTTGCCAGTGTTGTCACCTTGACCTGTGAAGATAAATAAGCAAAATCACCTACTTAAATTTGACAACGCACAAAATTTTAATAATTAAAACTGAAATTTAGCACACTTTTAATGTTATTTATTGTTTAACCTATGCTTTGCTTCTTAACTGTAATTTGGTAGAAAGGTGTCATGATTCTGTATCAACATTGATCTATAACTAATTTCTTTCTTCGCAGGACATGAGAATTGACGTCCACCTTCGAAAAAAAATTAAGCCAAATATCAAAATTGTAAAAATATTTATAAGCTTTTGGCACTAACGACTTACCAGTTTCTTTCGTATTCCCAATTTTTAAATTAATTTAAATCCTTTTCTTACGAACAATCGCACAAAAACACACCCTGGAGTTTCATACTAGAAACTAGGGCACCCTCTTCCGGGTGCAGAGGGGAATCTGCTCCAGGAATCATTTGATTTTTTCAATTTTTTTTTTCCAGTATTTAATTGAAACCAGGGACATAGCTAAACTTTTTTTTTGGGGGGGGGGGGGGGTAAGAGGTTGTGCTATTGAAGTAGGTATTATTCAAACGGTAGTGAAGAAAAGTAAGTATTTAACAAACACACTACTTGGTGAATTTAAAAACAGTGCAATGCATTTTAAACAATGAGCACACATTAACAATCATAAATATATGTACTTGTGCTGGGCTTTTATAAAAATTGTCAGCAACGAGCTGCTGCAGACGACAGTAGTATAGCGTAAACAAGCTTTAAGGTGGGCGGAGGTGAATATAGTATGCACTAAGCTTTTTGATCCAGATTTGCCACCAATGCTTCAGTACATATTCCCCTCCACTTCCCTCAACCCCCACGCCCATCACAGGATGTTCAATCTCATAATTAAACCAAACGATATTCCAAGAGCTCGAGGTATCCCGCTATTCATTTGCTGTTAATTTTGAATGGATTTTGACTGTAAGATTTAATTTTTTGTACTAAACTTTAAATATAGGGGATTTATTGAAATATTATTTATAATTTTTTTTTATTAAATTGATTTGCTTGTGGGTTCGCTGATTTATATTAATACATAGCATTGATATCAGCGGGCCACATAATACCGAAACAAATATCAATGGCAGTGCAATAGCGCTGTTTATGTAAAGATACCAGATACGTAAAATATTACCACAGATTGTGTAACATTGTATTGTGACATTTTCCCCACATTTAGATAGTGACTATATTTCTAATCTGAAAATATTCAAAATATAAAGTTCGAATTATTAATTTATCTGTTGGGCATTGTATGACAAAGAATATCTAGGGAATCTGAACTTTCTTGGCATCATCGCGGCAGATACCTTCAATCAATAAATAGTTGCCAAGGATGCCTAGAGTTTTGAAAATTAACTGCTCCTTTTTATCCTGGTTAAAAAAAAAACGAATTCAATAAAAATTACACAAAAGTTATTCTTGTGTAAATCAGGGTACGGCGAGTATTCCACTGAATATCGTTTTATATCTATTATTCCCTTCATAAACGAAGGTCGGTCTTCTAAATAGCTCTGCCTAAGTAAAGAACGATGTGGTGAAAATGTATTATTTATTTTTTTTTTTTGGTCTGCACGTCTTGACCAGGGCACTTTGTATCGAAGGAGTTGTCGTAAAAACTTCAATAGGGGCTAATTCGATTGGAAATTGAAAGGGCTAGTGCCCTATTTAATAGTCAAAAGTGCTTGGAGGGAAACTAACCCCACTCCCAACATTGCTTCAAACACCTCCAATCAAAATTTTGAGATAGCCATTTCGTTCAATGTAGATGAAAGGTTCCAAAATTATGTCGTTGAGGATGACACCCCTCCCCCAACTGCTCTTAGGTCAAGGGCTGTAAGTTATGCCAGTAGAATAGGTCTTTTGAATTCTACAAGGCCCCCGTACAAACAGGTTTTTCTGGTAGGTAATTCTATTTTACTGGTCATTACATCTTTCTTTGTCAGGAGATTTACGCAATTTCAAAGTTCAATGTCTTTTTTTAGTGATAAACCAAAACCAGCATGTCTTGTTTCACTTTTATGCAATTATTTTTTGTATATATTCAGGTTTCAAATTAGATTCTTCAACAGTTTTGAATAGTTTATTCAACTTAACACTACTGACATTTTTTGTAAACATTTACATAGAAAATGGATAATTCTAAGCAATTTCTGGTGAGTAAAAATTTTCTCATTATTATAATAAAAAGAAATTGTCTTGTCATTAAGTTAAGGAAGAAATTCTTTCCTTACACTGTGTGGTTACCTCTTTTTAAAAAAAGCTTCCTTCATCATTAAATATTAAATGATTCCCTGTATTTCAATTTTAGTAAATATTCAAAAAAAGAGAGACATGTTCACTTTGATTTTGGTTCATTGTATATGAAAAATTAAAATAGAATGGCAGAAACAACCACTTTGCTAATGGCTTAATCTTTTTGGCTACTTAAGACAGACACTAGAACTAAGGGATACTTATGCGCTTAGAAGCCTATTGTTCAGGAGCTGAAACCTCTACATAGTTCTCTTATAGGCTGAAATTTACGGTGCGATTTTTATCAAGATCAGTGGGCCTTTTTAGGGATGTTTTTGAAAGTGCTTAGCTTTCGATCGATAATTTGGGATTAGAATAAAATGTTGATTCTTTTAATGTATTAATTGTTACAAAAGCTTCCTTTTTATCAAGATCAGTGGCTTTTTTTTTAGGGATGTTTTTTGAAAATACTTCCAGGCCAGTCTGCGTTGAAGAATCTCTTCCTGAAATTTAATGCGTTCAAACCCTCACCCCCCCCCCATTTCCTCAGAAATAAAATTTGTTACCTTATAGCCCTATTTAATAAATAACATTGTTAGCTTAGCTATCCTTTTTATTTGACGGGCCTTATTATCTCATAGGGGATTGACTGAGCCATGTTAATTAACTTTTCCACTTCTTAAATTTCTATTTATGTCTACATTTGATTGAAATCTGATAGTTTAAAGAGAAAAAAAAGGCTGTTATACCAAAGAGTTTAATAATTTCTGACTAAATTGACTTTGAGTTTCACAAAATGTTCATAACCGCATGATTAGTAACAATTTTACGCTTGAGTATACAAAGAGGAGGCTCGCTGAAGGAAGTGTCAGTGACCAGATAATCTTGAATAAGAAAAACAAATCTGTTCTTCATCTTATGAAATACGGAAGTACTTGACTGTCACATGCAATTCTTCTCCATATTGTTTAATAAGGAACGCAAATACTGCTTTTTAAGTTTGAATTTACAAATACAGTCACGGAAGCATGGACGTAGGGAGGGGGGGAGGGGGCAGCAGTAAATATTCAAAAAAAAGAGAGACATGTTCACTTTGATTTTGGTTCATTGTATATGAAAAATTAAAATAGAATGGCAGAAACAACCACTTTGCTAATGGCTTAATCTTTTTGACTACTTAAGACAGACACTAGAACTAAGGGATACTTATGCGCTTAGAAGCCTATTGTTCAGGAGCTGAAACCTCTACATAGTTCTCTTATAGGCTGAAATTTACGGTGCGATTTTTATCAAGATCAGTGGACCTTTTTAGGAATGTTTTTGAAAGTGCTTAGCTTTCGATCGATAATTTGGGATTAGAATAAAATGTTGATTCTTTTAATGTATTAATTGTTACAAAAGCTTCCTTTTTATCAAGATCAGTGGCTTTTTTTAGGGATGTTTTTTGAAAATACTTCCAGGCCAGTCTGCGTTGAAGAATCTCTTCCTGAAATTTAATGCGTTCAAACCCTCACCCCCCCCCCCATTTCCTCAGAAATAAAATTTGTTACCTTATAGCCCTATTTAATAAATAGCATTGTTAGCTTAGCTATCCTTTTTATTTGACGGGCCTTATTATCTCATAGGGGATTGACTGAGCCATGTTAATTAACTTTTCCACTTCTTAAATTTCTATTTATGTCTACATTTGATTGAAATCTGATAGTTTAAAGAGAAAAAAAGGCTGTTATACCAAAGAGTTTAATAATTTCTGACTAAATTGACTTTGAGTTTCACAAAATGTTCATAACCGCATGATTAGTGACAATTTTACGCTTGAGTATACAAAGAGGAGGCTCGCTGAAGGAAGTGTCAGTGACCAGATAATCTTGAATAAGAAAAACAAATCTGTTCTTCATCTTATGAAATACGGAAGTACTTGACTGTCACATGCAATTCTTCTCCATATTGTTTAATAAGGAACGCAAATACTGCTTTTTAAGTTTGAATTTACAAATACAGTCACGGAAGCATGGACGTAGGGAGGGGGGGAGGGGCAGCTTCCCCCTAGACCTTCAAATTTGCATTAAATATGGCTGAAAGAGCAGATGGTTGGAAAAGCAGTTTATAAATAGCCCTCCATCACACTATCAAAACCCCTGATTTTGAAATCAAGATGTTTTTTACACTACTTTAGATGTCTAACATAAACTGAATTATTTTCCAAACCCAAAATGCATTTTTTTTTCATGCTAAATTTTTGTCTTTTTTTAAAGGAAGAAGATACGTGCTATAATGCCCCTCTGGAAAAGAAGGCGAGATGGAGCGAACCTGCATTAATGCAAGCCACAAGACCATCTATTATCAAATATGCTGGTAGAATTACACATGACCTGGACCTGCCAATGGCCGCGAATCTTTTAATGCCAGGGTTCTCTAACACCAGTGTTAGCTCCACGCATGCTGGAAGGAAGTTGAAAAGGGAATGGACTGCTTCACATAATGCCTCATCAGATCAAGATAGGGGGGACACTCTCCTTCAAGCCATACCAGAGACTTCTGATGTGCAGCCAGAACTTGTAAATGTATATATTTTTTTTCCTTATTTTTTCAAAAATAAGACAAAATTTTCTCAGGCGCATAGCTTTTGATGAGTAAAACTTAAAATTTTGTTTCTAAACTATTTTCATTTTCTTTCATTAACCAAATTAACGGTATATAAAGGAAAGCTTATAACGCTGAAATAGTTTACCACGCATTTCTATAAAAAAAAAACTTACCTTGTAACTTCTAACCAAGACGCATTCTAATGCAATAATTCCAATATTCCTTTTAAACAAAAAAAAACTAACTATTTGAAAACAGACTCTTCGCTATTTCACAGTTGACAAATCATTTTTAAGCTGCTATATATTTTGCACTAAGCTCTTGTCCTTATCCGATGTTTATCAAATTATCCCCTCGCTACAGCCTGAATTTTAATCCGCTTTGATAGGTATTATTCGAATTTTAAGTAGGGGTTTCATGTAACAGGATGTCTTTTCGCGATAAGAAGGTCTTTTTAATAATCTCCAATGATACGAAGAAAACATTATTTTGGGCCAATTCAGGCAAATATTTTCGTTGAAAGATGCATTCGAGAAAAGAATTTGAGCCTGTTCTATTTGAACAGTGTTGTGAAGTCCGATACCCCAACTCGAAAGGGTATCGATCCTCCTACCTCGAAGGAAGCTCCCGGTTCCCAGGGGTCCTCCCCGGGAGGGGCTGGGGGTTGGGGGGGGGGGGGGCTCTAAAAAGGACCATCCAACATTTTAATTGCACTTTAATTGTTGATATGGATGGAGAAAAAAGTTCTTCTCTCTTACAATCATTTATTTAGCCCAGGTCAACTACATCCACAACTTCAAACAAATCCGTTGGCAAAAGACACAGGAAAATTCGAATTATTGAGAAAGTAACACCACCAACCGCCGACATATGGGATTCGTGTCCATTAACTGAAGCTGAGGAGCAAGTGTTCATACAGCATACCGCGTCAGTTGAACGATGGTCAAATTTCATTGAGAGTTATATTGAAGAGGGTCAAGCACTCGAATTGGACCCATATTTTGCATTTTTATTTTAAAAAAATTTTGGAATAAAACCATTAATTTTTTTTATCATTCTCTTGTTCTAACTTACCCCCTAAGAATAAGACTACATTTTCCTGACTAAAAAAAAACAAAAACAAAACAATATATATTTTTGAACATGTTCAGTTGACATTATGAAAGACATAAGGCAATGTAACTTTTTTTTCTTCTTCTTTTAATTGTTCAGGTGGTGGGGGGGGGACAATGACTGAGAAATTGACAAAGTTTATTAACTATAAAAAAAAATAATAATTATTTTACATAAAAAATAAAACTTTTTTTCTACAGATTAAAAATATAACACCACCAGCGACACCATTGAGTGATGAAGCAAGTGTATTTACAGAACCAATTCTGTCACCACCAGCAGAGTTCAGGGATGAACCTACACTAGTTCTAGAGAATATGGAGTGGCATGGGGGGTTCCTTAATGATGTTTTTGGGGACATAGCTAGCCTGGAGGACTTAACTTGCGATATTGACATGCTTGAGGACCCAGAGTGGGCAGATAGTTTCATGTTTGAACGTTTAGGTGATGCTACAAGTGCATCTGAACCGGGTCCTCATAACGAAATTCCATCAGAGGACAATACAGGCTGGCTCGACCAATTGTCCCCAAACACCTTGGAATATGTACTAGGGAACCTCATGTCACATCCCCCAAATGTGATTGAACAGACTGGGAGTGGTGTTATTGACAATTCCCTGTCACCCTCCTCCACCATTCCACTTAATAGTATAGATAGTAGTAGTAATACAACAGCAGCTCATTTTTCCGGGGACATTTTTAATGAGAACTTTACTATTAGTGAATTGAGTCCTGAACAAACAGGGACAGGACATGAAAATAGTGCAATGTCCCCGGAATTGCCTGATTTTTATTTGTTAGAATCTGCTCTAAGCCATTTGCAAACATACAGGGTAGCTTTTAGCTCCCTCGAGAAAACGCTGGCATTATTTTAACTGACCCCGTGAAAGTTCTCCATAGCTATATCGACAGAATTCGAGCAAAAATTGAGATTCAGATCCAGAATTGGGGAGGTCGAGGGGGAACTAAAGCATCGGTGAATCAAAAAGTTTATTTACAAAAGGGGACATCCGGGGACATTTTTTATTTTCATTTTTCGACAGGCAACCAGACTTTTTACCCAGGTCTAAACGAATTTGAAGACAATTTTTTCAACTGGGTAAATAAACTAATTTCAACTTTGGACACGTTTAGCGAGAGGGGAAGTGGGTCCACAATTTTATACATTGAACGCATGGATCTGAATCTCAGTAGATTTAAAAAAAACTTTATTTTAAGGGGTGGGAGGGGTAAAGGAATAAAATGCCACCCAGATTTGTCGGCTACCAAAGGAGTTCAGGGTTTCAATTTTGACACTGGACTGCAATGCTTTAAGTACGCATTTTTAGCAGCAGCCCATAAGACATTAAAAAATGATTCAACAATGAAAAATCTCGACGGACTTGCACGCAACGGTGGAAAAAATTCCCCTAAAGTAAATTTTGATTGTTTAGAGGGAAAGTATCCGGTGTCCTTTAAAGAAATAAGCATATTCGAGAAAGCAAATGAAAATCTTGGGGTGGGGGTGGTTGTTCTCCAGTATGACACTGAATTTGTAGATGGGGAAAAAAACCGAATAAAAAAGGAGTTTTGTATTCAGTGAGGACACCGATGGTGGAAAATGTTAAAAATTTTGTATGGGTTATTTACGAACCTCCCAAAGATGTAAATTCTTATGGTCATTTTTTTCCCGTCACGGCAATAAGTCGACTCCTATCTCAAGGCAAAAAATTTGGAGAACGTTTCTATTGCCCCATGTGCCTTTCCTCATTTAGATCTGAGCGAACATTCTCAGACCACATGGGGCATTGCAAAATTCATGGAAATCAAAGAATTGAAATGCCGGCAGAAGGCAAAGACACTTTACAATTTAAAAATTTTCAAAATTCTCTTCTGCAATCTGATAAAGTGTCTTTAGACTGTGAAACAAGACTGGTTGAGGTATCGGACCCATCAATGCCAAATATAGTCAAGGAACACAAACTAGTTGCGTGTTCCTACGCACACGCCCGTCGCGACACCAACAATAAAATGCAATTGGAAGAGTTTTTTTTACTATGGACGAGGAGGGCAGTATGGAAAAGCTATTGGTTTCTTTAATAAAAACGGCAAACAGAGCAATTTCACGATTACGTCATACCAATTATCCAATGACATTGTCGGATAAAGAGCAACTAGCGCTGGAAAAGGGGACAATTTGCTGGGTGTGTAGGGGTGCCCTTGCCCCAAAAGACGCGGTCCAGGACCACAATCACCTTATTGACCCCAATTCAACGGGAAAAAGTAACTTTCGTGGGTGGGCTCACAATTCGTGTAATTTAAAAATTAAACAACAACTTTTTCTACCGGTTTTTATACATAACTCTAACTACGATCTGAAGTATGTGCTACCAGCATTGGCTCATCTTCAAAGAAATGGAACAGTAGATGATGATGCATGGGTGATAGACAGCTTTACGTACAAAATCATACCTAAATCAGCGGAAAAGTTGCTTGTTTTGGAATTTATGTGGAAATTTGTTGAAGCCGACGTTGAGTACACGAATAAAATTCGCTTTTTAGATTCCTACAGTTTTTTTCCTAAATCATTGAGCGAATTAATTCAAGTGCAGAAAAACGATGACGGTTGCAATGCTTTCCCCCTTCTCAAGCAACAATTTCCAAATGATTTATATGATTTGTTAACGGTCAAGGGCACCTATCCTTATGACCATTATTGTTCCATGTCGAGATTCGCCGAAGAAACTATTCCTCCAATTGAATCGTTTTACGACAGTCTTCACGATCGTAGTTGCAACCCCGAGGAATACAGTTTTGCTAAAGAAGTTTGGGCAGAGGGAGGTTGTAAAAATGGATTTGACTACTGCAAGCTGTATTTGTCGAGTGACGTGTTAACCCTGTTAGACATTATGTGTAAAAATACGGATAAAATCTATGAGGAATTTAATCTTGATTTGGGGTATTATTTTTCTTCGCCTCATCTAGTGATGGACCTCATCCTGAAAATTAGTGGGGAAAAAATCGGGCTAATCAGTGACATTGATCAGCACCTGTTCATCGAGAGGTCAATGAGGGGGGGTTTTGTTTTTCACGGGGACCGTATCTTGGAAACTGATCCAACAGGAGAGAAGACGGGGACAAAATCGAATGCAGTTTTCCTCGATATGAATTCTCTCTACCCCTCGGCCATGTCCCATTATGCACTACCTTGCGGCGACTACAAATGGCTCAATGACCCTCAAGCTCCCCATTTCCCCAACATTGACAGTGTTGAGGAGAATGGCCCGGTTGGATGGTTTTTGAAATTGATGGAGAGATACCAGTCGAGCTTCACGATTCAGTAAAGGATTTTTGTTTTCCCGTGCATCAATAGACCTGTGACTAAGGACTCTTTGAGCCCTCGCAATAGGCGTTTAGTCGAGGTGGACGGATTGCATAGGACACCTTCAAAACAAAAACTTATTGCTGACCTTCTGCCGAAAAAAAACATAGTTGTACATCATGTAGCGTTAAAATGGATGTGTAACAATGGTTTCAACGTCACAAAGGCTCACCGAGCACTCGAGTTTAGTCAAAAACCCTATTTGAAAACATTTGTTGACACTTTTGTCAGCAAACGTTCTGCAGCACAGACGAAGGCCGAAAAAGAAATTTATAAAGTCATTTTGAATTCGGCTTTCGGCAAAATGTGTGAGAGTGTTCGCAATAGGAATCGTTGTGACGTTGTGACCGATCCAGAACAATGTGCTCGAATTATTGCCGATCCCAATTACACTTCCTTTACAATCATTGGCCCGGACATGGTACTTTTGAATAGGAAAAAAAGACGCATTGTCTTGAATAAAAATATTGCTGCAGGCAGTGCTATCTTGGAGATCTCAAAAAAGCTCATGTTGGAATTCTACTACAATGTGGCTAGGGTACAGTGGCCGGAAAAGGGGCAAGTAGAGGTCTGCTACGGTGACACGGATTCTCTACTGCTCAAAGTGAAAACACCAAATCTAATTGATGATTTGGCGCACGGTGAAATTATCAGCTCACGGATGGACTACACCAATTGGAGTAGTGGTCTTTACCCTGAGCTAGTGAAACGTCGGGCGCCCAATCAGCTTTTATTTTTAAAATCTGAAACAGGAAGTGACTTGATTTCCCGTGGTATGTTTGTAGGTCCGAAGGTGTACTTTATACAGACATACGACGAGGAAATCAAGAAACGTTGCAAAGGAGCACCCACGCGCTATGTGGACAAGAATTTCGACATGGACATTTATAGGAATTGTATTGTTGAAAATGCAATTCCACGAGCCAAATTGTTGGCAATTCGTTCATTGAACTACAGGAACTTTACTGTAAATGTAGAAAAAATAGCCATGAGTACCATTTCCGACAAGGTCTATGTTTGTCAAGATGTTGTGACTACCCTCCCCCTTGGACACTATTTAACTTCAGACCGGACCGAATGTATTGCCCGCAGGGAAAGTCTCGGTTTAAATAAAGTCCTGTAATTAATTTCCTAAAAAGCCTTTGGGGGGGGTGGGCGGGGGGGGGGGGCTCGCGCGGGAGGGGGGGGCGGGCAGGGGGGGGCGCTCCGTCACCAAAGTTATCTTTTTTTGGACTTAGAGCAGATTTTTTTTTCAAGTGCTCTCTCTCTAATTTAATGTTTTTTTTTCTCTGTAAACAAAAAAAAAGTGTTTTTTCTCTCTGTGTGCATCCCATGTAAATGTTGTATTTTTTATTATGAATAAATTTAAAAAAGTGTATTTTTTTCAAATGCTCTCTCTCTCTAATTTAATGTTGTATTTTTTTCTCTATAAATAAACAAAAAAAAAGTGTTTTTTCTCTGTGCATTCCATGTAAATGTTGTATTTTTTATTATGAATAAATTTAAAAAAAATGTATTTTTTTTTCAATGTATTGTTACTTTTTTATGTGCATATAATAAAAGAAAAAATATGATTCTTTATTCGTCTTTGTCTTTGTCTTCTTGAAGAACAGAGTAGTAGTAGTAGTAGGGAAATTATTTAGTCATTAGACAATTAGGGTCTACAGTTAGTTGTCCAGGTGAACTGTTGAAAGGAACATGTATCAATTTAAAACACCGTTCAGATCGTTTCTGTGTGGGCCCTCAATGTCAGGTAAAACAACGCTCTTAACTAAAATAATTAAAAATTGTGATAAAATGTTTGCGGAAAAGCCGAAAAAAATCTACTATTGCTATAGTATTTGGCAGGAGTCATACAATAAAATAAAAGCAATTGCTGCTGCCATGGGATCGGTGCAGATACAGTTCATACAGGGACTTGATGTTTTCAACATTATTGAACCAAACTCTTGGCTGATCATTGACGATCTGGCTGAATCTATTGAACAATGGTCCCAGCAAATGCTGCAATTGTTCACTGTTCGCTCTCATCATGAACAGATTTCCGTTACTCTGGTTCTACACAATCTCTTTCATCAGAGCAAATGTATGCGAACACTTGCTTTGAACTGTACCTACTATATCATCTACAGAGTTGTTCTTGATTCTAGCTCGCTAATAACCCTCAATAAACAAATCTATCCAGGTGCCCCTAAATTTCTGCTCTCAGCATACAATCAGGCAACTAATAAACCCCACGGTTATATCCTATTGGATCTTAATCAAAATACACCCGAGGATCTGCGTGTAGTCACAGATATTTTCGACAATGAAATTACAGTATATCTCCCGGTGAACACTAAAAAGACCTATTAGTCGCTATCATGACACTGAAGAAACTACATGAAAATAGACATTTGTTTTCAGTTCTAAGCACTTCAAAACCTCAGCTTAGAAAAGCAATACTCAAACATGGTATTGACAATGATTTCATTAATCTAATATCTGAACTTTGTTTAAATTTGACCGAGGGTAATGTTCAACTACCAGAAGTAGTTAAGCAACAGGCAAAGCAACATCGTTCCATTGTACGTACATTGGCCTCTAAAAAGAAAAGAAAGAATTTTAAAAGGAAACGACTTCTTCAGGCGGGCGGTAGCTTTTTCACACTTTTACTGCCAATAATTGCAGGACTTGTAAACAGTTTTCTCTAGTGAGAATGGCAAAACCCTATAAATTGACTCCAATAGAACTCGCTCTCTCACCCGTCGAACACTTTGAGGACAATCTGAGTAAATTCCTCGACAATGAAACTATTGATGATGATAAAAAACTGATTTTACTTCAAGATGCACTTCGCCGAGTGGGCAAACACTATCGATCAAAGCCCACTGCTGCTGCTGATCCCAAAAAGGAATCATCTCCTCAAGAGTCTACTGCTGCTGCTGGAACACAATTAAAGAAGGAGGAATTGGATTCAATTGTATTGAAAATTGGAAATCTAATGCCCCTCTCATATCGTGAACAAAGTAAACGACTCTTAACCTATCTCTTGGAAAGTGGTCAAATTCAAGTTGAGAGCAATGGGGAAAGGATTATAATTCAGGGCAAGAGCTATAATCTACTTGATTTAATGTATGACATGGTTACAAATCGTAAAGGACTATTATCATTTGACACTCATCTATACAACTTTCTAAATACATTAAACTTCCCCAAAAGTCTTATTGGCAATAGACAAATTCTAAAAAAATTAAATGAACGTGCATCATCATCATCAACATTAAAAGATGAACTTGAAGAAGAAGATTTTAAATCAATTTTGGAAAATACTAGCACACCACTGATAGCTAGACAAAAGCGAAGACGTATCTAGTCAACGTCCCCACCAGCAGCAGCCAGTATACAAAAGGGTAGCGGACATTACACAACGTGTTTACGTTCAAAATGGCTGAAGTTCTGAAAGGTGTTTATGAAAATATTGGCGAGGCGGGGAGTTTAAGTTCCCCCACAACTCTTTCCAAAGTCACGGGTGTTCGCACTAAAAGTGTACAAGACTATCTACAAAATGAACCAAGTTACACTCTGCATAGAAATCATAGACTTCGTGCCAATCAATATCGAAAAACTAAAGCCTTTTACCCATTGCATATAATGCAAGCAGATCTCCTGACTCTAGATGAGCTTCAAAGACGTCACAATACACCGTACAAGTACATTCTACTTGCAATCAGTGTTTTTAGTCGCTATGCATATGCAATTCCATTGCGATCAAAGAGAGGTGTTGAAGTTGCTCAGGCCATTGAAAGTATTCTCGAAAAGGATTCATATAAAAAAATTCAAACGGATCGCGGTAGTGAATTTGTTAATCCTCATGTTCCAAAAGTACTAGAGAAATATAGTACACTGCTCTATCATAGTCACAGTCCGATAAAGGTTGCATTGGCCGAACGATTGATAAGAACTATTCGACTTTTAATTTCAAGATATTGTACATTGAAAAATACGCCGGCTTTTATTCATGATCTAGATAAAATCATGTTGATTTATAATCAACGTCCTCATCGATCATTGTCCAACTCTACACCAACGGAAGTTCATCATTCGGATCATAATACAATTGACACCTTTCTTAAACAATATTCCAATGAATCAAAAGTCAAGAAGAAGAAAAATAAATTCAATGTTGGTGATACTGTTCGAATTAATAGAACAACTAATGTTTTTGAAAAGGGGAATTACTTGTGGTCCACTGAACTTTTTAAAGTGGCAAAAATCCTAGACACTAAACCCATAACTTATCGCCTGCGTGATACCAAAGATGAAGAGATTCTCGGCGGCTTTTATGACTATGAATTGCAAAAAGTTAAAAATGCTAGTGAAATCTATCAAATTGAAAAGATATTAAAGACACGTACTCGCAGGGGTAAGAAACAGTTACTTGTTCGGTGGCTAGGATACAACTCTGATTTTGATTCTTGGATTGGTGTTGAAGATATTGACAATGCCCAATGATTTCTATGTAACTTTCATGTCCAACGTTTCCGATCCTCTCTACAATGACTTGAATACGACAAGTGATTTTTGGACAAAACTCTCCCCCGCCGTCAAATTTGACGGTGCATATGAAGTGGCTCTTGTCGACTGTATTCTCAAAAATACCTATGACATCCTGAGAAAGGATCGTAAATATGAAATAAAAATTAGACCCTATGATTGGCCGCCACCACCAGGTGATCAAGAACAAATTCAAAAAATCAATTGGATGGATTATCCATATATTGAATTACCCTACGAGGAGCTCACCTGCATGAATGATTTATGTCGTACTATCAATAAAAGAATTTCTGCTCGTAAAAAAGGAGCTTTTCATTTCAACTATTCAAAGGAGGAGGGCAAGATCTATATTAGTTCACCTATTGCCAATGAAAAGATTATTCTCAATGATAACTTAAAGAACGTTCTTGGCTTTAAGCTCAATATAATCAATGGTAGAAGTGCTGGAAACACTAATTTCATTTTTGCTGACTACCCACCTGCCTTCTCCACGGACACTTGTATATTTCTCTACGCTTCATTTGTGGAAACATCTCGGGTTGGTAATTCAAATGTTCCCCTCCTACGAGTTCTTGAACGAAAAACCAATCAAGAACATGTTCATCACTACAATATAAAGCATCTTCAGTATATTCCCGTAAACACTTCTTATTTGGAACTCTGTCAGTTAACACTAAGAACTGAATTAGGTGATTCTCTAGCAATTTCAAAAGGCTTAGCAGTGATTACATGTCATTTTCGACCCATTGTCAACGACAGTACAATCACCTAAAAAATGAACAATAAAAGAATTCCATTTGTCTGTCCCGATATTGACTGTCATGTTGGTGCTTTAAGTCCACGTCAAATAGGCAATGGATTGGACTACTACAAGGGGCGTACTACAATGTCTGGCTATGGTCTTGGTAGCTGGTTTGCTAGGCTATTTCGTTCTGCACTACCCCTTGCCAGAAAATATCTTGTACTGCTGCATCAAATTTTGCTGCCTCCACACTACAGGACTGGGGTCGGGCAAGAATTTCAAGGAGAGTGTTAAGGAAAATATTAGATCTTCAGCAAGAGCCGTTGGTGAACAATTAAAATCTCGACAAAATGGGGAGGGATTGAAAAGGATGCGTTCGCGTCATTCACTCATCAGTGTCCACCCAGGCAGGAAGCAAAGGACATCAACAAGGACTTTGAGAAATAAAACAGCGAAGGCCAATAAGCAGCAGAAGAAGAAAAAGAAAAAGATTGTTAGATCAAAGAAGGATTTCTTCTCTTAAGATGACTTATCTCCCCCACAAGGAATCATATCCATCAATCAGTTCCTGATTGAATCTATTCAATGCTGAAAATGTTGATGTCAGTGTCAAGTATGGCTACTATGAACAATTTCACCCTCAACAACCCCTCTCGGAAAATATACACTTTCAAATATTTTCCAATGAAGACTATTTCATTGATTTGTCGTCAACATTTATTGATTTAAATGTTGTGGTGAAGAAAAAGTCAGATAATACAACTCCAAATGCCGGCGATGGTCTCTCCTATGAAAACTGTATTCTACACAACCTATTCAAACAAATTAATGTATTTATTAATGGAACATTGGTGAGCACTAGCAATAATTTATCCAACTATGCAAGCTACATACAATTTATGATGATGACGCCAAAGGCGTACAAGGAGATGAGAGGACAATCATTGGGCTATGAATATCGAACAGGTGTTGATGCTGACGGTGAGTTGACTACAGCAGTGACCCAGGAGTATCATCTAGTTGGAAAATTAAATCATGAGATATTCAATATATCCCAATGGCTACCCCCCAATGTCAAGATTGACATAAAGTTGCAGATGGCCCCATCGAATTTCATTTTGAGAAAAACACTTCCTGCAGCACCCGATGCAAATGTTATTATCACATCGGCAATTCTCCACGTTCGAAAACAACAAGTTATGAGCTCTGTTGCATTGGCAGTGGAAAAGCTAAGAGCCAATGGTAACAACATTAAACTTCTTGTCCCCCATACAATCACCAATCAACGTCACATTGCCACCGGTTCTCGTAGCTATAGCGATTCCTCATTTATCAATGGAGAAATACCATCAAAATTGGCTTTGGCCTTTGTGAAGAGTGGCAGTGCCGTTGGATCCTGGACTGAATCCCCCCATGATTTTAATTTTTTCGGTCTATCTAGCCTTGTGTGCAAAGTGAATGGTATTCCACTGTACACTCTATCATTTGACAAAAAATCCTATAGAACTCTGTACGAGTTGACCATGCAATCCCTAGATCATGACTCTCAACTATTTGAAAATGGAATAACCGATTCAATGTTTTCAAAAAATCATGGGGTTATTGTTTTGGATTTGTCAGGCACACAGGATATGACCATAGTACGAACTGGGAATGTACGTTTAGAGTGTACATTTGCCGATGCTCTGACTGAGAGTATCACGCTAATATCACTGAGTCAATTTGAAACCTATTGGGAAATCACACCCGACGGAAGTGTTCTACTAGACCTTGCACCATGAACACAAATCAAATAATCAATGTATTTAGTATGGATCCATACATGTCCCAGTACAAGTCCTATTGCATACCTTCGGACTTCATTGAAAAAATTCCAAGTGTTAACAATACCCTAATCATTGTTAATAGCAGTCCATCGACTTTGAAGACCGGTCATTGGCTATGCATCTTTCAAACAGCGAAGAATATTGAATTTTTTGATCCTCTTGGCCTATCGTATAAATTCTACGCTCCATACATCAGCAACTTTATTGACAGCAGTGGGAAAACCATTATTCAAAATCAACGAAGAGTACAGGATTTAACGACTAAGACATGTGGCTTTCATGCACTACTCTTTTTCATGTTCAGATGTCGTGGCTACACCTACAAACAGTTTCTCAACATCTACGTTGACTTACCTCAATTGAACGACTTTCTAGTGGGGAATATACTTACAAGTGTATTTAATATTGATTTTAGTGCCCTAAGAATAAAATGTTCTAAAGATGTATGTGAAATTGTTTATTAATAAAAAAAAATTTATATACATGATAAAACGACTTTTCTAATCTTTAGATTTCATCCACTACTAGGTATTTGTCGACAACAACTAGTGCAGGTAGATTATCTGAATTCACAGTGTACTGATCCTGATGTACTGCAATGTCAGGGTCACATTTTCTACAGTAGAGTGTGACTTCACTCTTGTCATATCTCTTTGTATAGTCAATGATACTATTCGCATTCATTCTATAGAATTCACATGTTTCAATTTGCGTATTTGAAGCAATTTCACAAACAGTGTCCTCAAGTGTCGAATCACATTCCGTCACAGCCAAATAAAAATCAGTGGGCTTATAATCATAACACCCAGTGTCTTCACAACAATGACGTAGAAACCATATTCTCTTGTTGTTCCAACAGTTGAATCGTTGACCTGGTTCCTCCTCCCAGAACAATCTAAAACCACGACGATACCAATCTCGTAGCAATAAACTAAAATCACGGTTAGGATTCTTTCCAATCATACCGGGATATGTACTCTCCCACTGCTTACATTTATCATAATGATAATTGGAGCATAGGTGGCCTCTAGGATGAGAGTCACACACCTCTTCAAGACAGGAATTACAACCTTTAATTTGTACAGCATATCCTCTATGCAATTTACACGGGTTGCATAATCTACACTTCTCATTATACTCCTCAATCATTGTGCAATTCTCACATGATGACCAGCTGCCCTGTGTGTACATACATAACGGACATGTATGGAACATTTTGTCATGTGTTAACGCTCTCACTGCCACAATGAAACTGAGCTAGCAACATCAAAAAATTGTCTGAGATAGAGAGAGAGAGGAGTAAATCATCCTTGAGCACCATCTTTCTTATGAAAAAAAGTCCTAAATTTCTAAACTAATGTTTAAAAGCATATCCACAATATCATTTTGCCGTGTCGTGATCAATATATCAATAAATTGTGTAAATGCATTTGGACCACGATGTAGAAGCTTCATACAATAGTCTAATGATGGAGAATCAGTTTTCATTATATCGACAAGCATTCCCCGAGAAAATATCTTCCTTTGAATAGACAACTCTAGAAAATTATCATCTAGAATCAAACGTTTTTTCCATAAGAACTAGATTCCTCATGATTCGATCTTTCTCGAATCTATCCATTTTTTTGAGTCCTAACTCTCTCACAACCAACTTCAGACTAATCAGAATCTCTTTTTTGTACTCTAAAAAATATACGCTAGTCTACTATAGAAAAAAAAATACCATTGATTTAGAAACAGTTTTATTAAACACAATTACAATAATAATAATATTCACTGATGCATTTTGTTCTCATCAATATATTTCGATAGGACATCTAATGCTGACCGAAGTTTATTTATATGGAGAATATTCACTTTTCCAGCAAAACATAGTTGCTCCTCCTGCTTAAATTTGCTTAATGATATCACGTATCTCGCATACATAATTTCCCATTCAAGACATAGTCTACAACCAGCAGTTATTTCCACAGCTACATTGGGTACTCGTATATCGTTGCTACTGCTGCTGTCGGTTCCATCATTAATCTCCAATAATGTAAATGCACCACTCATTTTTTTTTTCTCCACTAATATCCTTGCAAATAAACTATTCTCTTTGAATTCAATTCTCTTACTAATATGAATTGTAAAGAAAACTATTCCTTTTATTCAAATCCCAATCACCAATCAAGTTATACTCGTTCCTCTTTGAAAGGGTGTAATGCCCCTGTAGAATACCTACCAGAAAAACCTGTTTGTACGGGGGCCTTGTAGAATTCAAAAGACCTATTCTACTTATGCCTAGGGGCATATAAGGTTTTTATAGAAAGGGTGATCGTATAAACTTCGGAGTGGGCTGATTGGATTGGTAATCAGAAGTCTCGTATTTTCTCGAAATACATCTGATAAAAAATTTTAAATGGCCATTCTTTATCATAAAAACTTCAAAAAAGGCTCGTTTGATTGAACTTGAAAGGAATAGTGTCCTTTTTATTTGTCAAAAGTGATTGGAGGACAAAGCGCCCCCCCCCCCCCCCCTCTACGCCCTTCAATTCTCAAAACACATCTAATCAAAATTTTGAGATAGTTATTTTGTTCAGCGTAGTTGAAAGGTCTGAATTAAAAAAAGCCAAAATGAAAGCTAAATATAAAACCACTATTTTATTTTCTTTCATGGAGAAGTACAAAATATTAACGCAAGCCTTTGTAAGTTCGTAAAATAAAATAATTTTCACAGCCACTTTTAAGCTCAACTTAATCGAAATCTCACCTGAGCCATGATTCACTTTCATTGCCTTGCTCTGTTAAAGTTATATGGATTAGTATGTTGTTTCACCCGTCAATTTCTGAAACCTGCTCAGAGTTGGTTTCTAATGCCTTAAAATATATTCGTGTGTCATGGTAGGATATCTCCGATTAGAGGGCAATATAACCGCAAGGGTCTAGCTCAGGTTTACAGTAGTTTTTGCTCTCCAGCCGTATTTCTTACTTAGTTTTCATCATCTATTGAGGAAAAAGGATTTACAAAGGCTTAGAGGAGATTATTTCAGATATTGCAATTATATGATGTATTTACCCGACCGATTTAAAAACAGAAATATTATATCCCGCTAGGGTGTTGTCGATGTTTGCGCTCAACTGGCCTGTGTGGCATCCAGATATCCAGATTGCAAACTTTAATTGTTTTATTTCTATTACTGACCCCCTAGTTCGCGTTTTTCAGTATGATACTGGTTAAGTAGTTTTTACCCTTAGCAATGATATTGTTGTTTATTGTTGTGTGATGTGCTTTTTTTCTTTATTTGTTTGTGTCTTGTCGATTATTATATAGTTGGTCTAGTATGATTTGTTAATACGGTTCGATTATGATACTGATTTTGATATTGTTCATTATGATATTATTGTGTTTAGTTTTTTTATCTATTACTCCACAGTGTCGTTATCTATGTTCAATTGTGGGCTACAAATACATAAATAAGAAAATATACAATTAATAATGAAACAAAGTTAGAGATCTATTTAAACAGCTTTAAGTTTCATAATTGTCACAACAAATGTTGAAACACAGAAACTCTCTCTATTAATCATCTAATAAAATGCAAAACCAAAGATTTGTAGATTATGCAGCTTCTAGCTTATCCACGTAAGCATGGCTTATGTAGATATATTTTAATATTGATTTTATTAGTGATTTTAAAGTAATTTTTTTATCATAAGAAGATTGCACATTTCTTGTCTTTTGCGTAACAGTAATGTTAAGGACAAGATTTAAGAATCAAGCAAGAATAATGTGTTTTAAGGTGTCATGAAGATTTTCATTCTTTTTTTTACATTGGAAATGTTGAAAAGGATTTTTTTACAGAAATGATTCTTTATCAATGAGAAATTAGTCTCCTTTTTTCTGTTTGAGTTAAAAGCTCTTGCCTCTATCGTATAAATTTGAATTTGTTTCAGCCGACATAAAGGTTTTAGTGAAGGCTCTATTCCTCCATTGTATACGAGATAAATGCACTCAATAGATTAGCGTTATTTAGGAGAACACTATTGTTGAGGTTAAGTCAGGAATTGACTTACTAGCTGGTATGATATTGAACCAAAAGTTAAGCATCGTTGAGTTTTTTCCTGGTTTATTTGGCTCATTTTAATTCAACTAGTCTTAAGACACACAGCAAAGGCTATTGGAAATAATCAAATCAAACAGGAAGACAAAACAGATCAAGCAGGATGTGTTTTGATTCGAGTGTCGTATGAAAGAATTTTAGCAAAATGAATGAATTCCTGTAAGTTCTGGGAGTTCAGAGTGCAAGAAAGAACTTTAAATTTGTTATGAAGGGTACTACCTTGCTTAGATTAAATATACATCAAAAACTTATGTTGGGTAACGAGAAATTTAAACCAGTAGATAACTTTACTTACCGAACTAGCATTATTAGTACAAATGGTGGGTGCCTAGAGTTTGTAAAAGCTTCTATAACAACTTCTTCAATACAAAGTACACGGGTCAAAAAAAAAAAAAAAAAAAAAAAAATATTTGGCCAAAAAAACTAGATTGATTATTTTCTCATCATATACAACTATCCCGAACAAGAAAAAGGAGCTTCTTTTTGTAAATTAGGTCTACTCGGTCTAGAGTATGTGTTTAAACCAGTCAGAGCTACAATTCCCCCTGACCCATTCAACAAACCAGTTTTGAGATGATCGAAAAACTAGAATTTTCGGCTCATTTTGGTGTAAAATAAACTAGAATAATGCGCCACAATTTCATCAAAACATCAGGATATTTCTTCATACATCCTTTTGTTGTCAAGAAACCAAAACAGAACAAAATTTGTTCCCAAAGTTCTTACGTTAGAAAATAAAGCTTAGGGTCATTTTGAACCTGATTGTATGAATAAACCAATATTTCTCGTTTCTTTATTGTCTGAATTGGTGTCCAGAAGACTTTATAATCACTAAAAGAAACGTCGCCAAATCGGAACACTCCCTTAATGAGTAGACATCCCCCCCCCTCCCTGAGTATAAATCTTGGTGACAATCATGGTTTTAAAGATTTAGTTCTCTAAGGACAGACTAAAGCCTGCATTAATAATTATTCACTATGTTTCAATCGAAAAGATATGCTAAGAAACTTTCGAAAAAGGTGGGAAAACATTAAAAGAAGAATGAAATAGACTTTACAGGGGTTTAACACTACCAGGCATACACATACAAACTTACTTGGAGGGGGAGGGGGAGAGAAAGTCGTAACCAAAGGAAGGAATAAGTTAAAACAAATGGCTAAAGTAAAATCATTTAAGAAATGAACAGAAGTATTTCACGAATCAATGAATCAAAAGGATAGGCAAAAACAATTGGCAAAATATTGTAAGAAGAACAAAATGGACTTTACAGAGGTGGTTACTCAATCTAGTAACCATACTGGATTTTTTTTTCTTTGGGGGGGGAGGGGTCATAGCCAAAGGGAACGAACAAGTTAATACAATAAGGGAAAGAGAACTCACTGAAGAAATAAACAAAAATATTCCAATAAAAAATGAATTAATATATGAACTGACAGAAATATAGAAGGAAAGCGAAAAAAAGAAGCAGAGGTATAATAGGTTTCAGCAAGACCACAAAAATTGTTATTGTACAACATGAACTAGCAGTTTTTGTAAGAATGGATTGTTATATGATTATTAAGATTTAATTTAGAAGAATATTCTATCTCACATATATCACACTTAAACTGTTTCTCACCAGTGTGTAATCTTTGGTGCTTAGTCAAATTGCATGAGTCAGAGAAAGTTTTCTCACAGACATCACACTTAAACAGTTTCTCACCAGTATGTACTCTTTGGTGCTTAATCAAACTGCTTGACACAGCAAAAATTTTCTCACAGACCTTATATTTAAACGGTTTATCCCCAGTGTGCACTCTTTGATGCCTTTTTAAATGGTTCAAATGAGAAAATCTCTTGTCACATACCAAGAGTTTTGGTTGATCCACACTGTTGGAGTGGTAAGATACGGGTGTCACCACTTATTGGTGCAAAAATGGTGCTACACCACTTACTGGAGGGAAAAGCCTCCGGCGGCGCCAAATATTATAATGGGATCCCCGCACTTACCACAACGGTTCTGTAAATATTGGGTTTTTTAGTACCCAATTTACAGTATACCCTGCCCCCAGGGTATGATAACGTGATCGAGCGGTCAAATGGCCAATTTAAGGCCAAGAGTGTACCCGACCCGGGTCACCACTAAAAATCTCTAACTATCTCCTTGGAGGTAACGAACCCCCTGTCAATATAATAATGACGGTATCTCGTAACTCTGTTCCTACCCTGTCTGGGTTTCTGGAAAATTAGTACACAGTTGTAGAAAATATCTTACTTGTAATCTTCCAAAGGTCACATATAACAAAAAGAATAGGCTTCCCCAAACGGGGTCTAAATGTAAACTAACTGAAAAATTCGTCTGTACAGCAAATTTTCATAGGGGTAGACCTTCGCTTGGCCTAGCCAATCCTCTCAATCCCCAACTCCCCATTCTACTTTTTCTTAACTTTACCTTCCAATGGCTCAGACCAGGAAGTCCAAAATAGAATTTAGTTCAAAGCTTACTTACTGCGAAAGAATCTAACTTAGCAACCAAAATTCAACTTAGGATTAAAAATTATCTTATAGGCAAATATAATTACAGAAAAGAAAATGGGTCATTTATCTGAAAAGAAAAGAAACAGGGGTAGAACCCCATCACACACCATCAGGACTGCACACAGTAGAATGAATTATCTCTACAGTAAAATTGTTCTATTAAAATTAAATAAGGTGAAAACTATTCATTTATTACACATCATAGCAATAACAAATGAAAGGTGAACATTCCATAACTGTAACCTGTTTGGGATCTACACTGCCTACCACCTTCGAATGAAAAAAATATGAAAGAACGAAACTTGAAATTAGTTTAACTTCATAGAAGAATTAGAATAATAATATTAAAAATCTTTATCAGTTTTAAAACTTGAAAGTCATCCGGAATTACAAAAATATAATAGGTTTTAACCACAGTTTATATAATTAGCAGTATGATCATTCTCTATCTCACCCATTATAAAAACCCGGACCGGGGTGCGAGTGCTCCGGAGAACGTTTTTGCAGATATAAACATAAGCGAAGTCAGATCTTTTCACGGGTAGACAAGTCAGATTTCTCTTGGACGCGAAACTTGGCTTCAACGTTGGAACACTAATTTTGAAGAAACTAATTTTAAATTAATTTATTCCAATACATACATGAAAATCGGTAGTAGTGTAATGTTATTATTAGATGTTTTTAGGAATTAAAAATAGGTTTCGAAGTCTCAAGTTGGTTTCAAAGGCATTTTGAGAAAGTTTCTGCCAAAATACGTGTTCCAGGGTAATTGGACCGCTGATGGCAGATGAAATGAGAGGAGCTGTTTGTACGCGCCGATATAAATATATATATATATATATATATATATATATATATATATATAGATATTATATATATATATATATATATATATATATATATATATATATATATATATATATATATATATATATATATATATATATATATAATATATATATATATATATATAATATATAGATATATATATATATATATATATATATATATATATATATATATATATATATATATATATATATATATATATATATTATATATATATATATATATATATATATATATATATATATATATATATATATATATATATATATATATATATATAATATATATATATATATATATATATATATACTACGAAAACTTTACGAAAAAGAAAGTTTTTTTTAAAGAAAAGTAAAGGCCATATTAAACTTAAGATCAGTAGAAATAGAAGCCTACAATAATTCAAACTCAAAACGACCAGAAATTATTAATAAAGAATAAAAAAGGAAAGGAGAATAATTGGTATGGCGGTAACACTGCATATAAATTTATATGAATGTATATATAGTGGGCTGTACTAATGCAAAAGGTAAATATAACATTGGTTTAAGAATGGAAAGACAGACAAGGAATAAATTTACGACGATAATCAAGTAAAAAATAAGTTTTATTTGAACAATGCCATAAAGCGATGACATTTGATTATGATGTTTGGTGCTTCGCATTGATATTTCAGTTTTAAAAGTTTTATCAATTTTTTCTCAAAGGGAAATTACGTGGTGGGCATGAATGTAGACTTGCAGCTAAATTAAATACAGTCACTTCCACTTATCATATCTGTTTATTGATATTGGTTTGATTTTTATTGTCTGTAGTACTGAGGAGCTCATTAAGGAGATAATCAAACACAAATTTAAAAAATTTTTACCCCTTTGTTCAAAAAAAGAGATAATCAAATATTTAAACTACTAAAACTAAAATAATTACTTGCTAGTTTATTTTCCTTGATAGGTATCCTATCTGCAAAAAAAAATGATAAACCATCCAGTGGCGGATCCAGAGGGGGGGGGGCGAGGGGTGCCACCCCTAAAGTAGTCTAAAGTAGTGTAATTTACCTAATTAACGCAAGTTTGCATTAATTAAACTTGCTCCTAACGTAAGTTTGTCGGATCAACCTATTTTGCGCCCCCCCCCCCAAAAAAATCCTGGATCCGCCCCTGAAACCATCACACCTACTCCACCAGTTATTAGAAGAAGGAAAAATTCCTTATTTTCACAAAATTCATCAACCCCCCCGCCCCCTTTTTTATAAAATCCTACATAGGCCGATCAGTTGAGTCCACTGTATGTAAATAATAGATTAAGTCATAATTTGTATATAAATTAATTTATACCTGTTAGATGGGACACTTGGCTGGCTCACCAAGTTTTTTTTCTGGTTTCGCAATTACGAATAATGCAATTGGTAACCATTTCTCAGTGATTGACGAAAACAGACTAATCCGCTAATGCAGAAATAAGTGGGAGGAGCTTTTTGTTCGCACCGAGAACGAAACCAGAAATGATCTGCGATAAGCTTACTGTCTATAAACTGTGGTTTTAACGAATAATCTCCTTTTCTACCCCTCTCCCCTAGTTGAACTTATATCAAACCTATATCATAATTTCACTTAGAAAACTAATTTAACAGCAACGTCCCATAAATTAGGATGGCCATTGTACCAATAAACTCATAGACAGCAGAAAATATTTATATAGTTCCAAAATGGGGATCTAAAGGGAAAAGTGCCCTCCTTTCCCCCTTTCTGGGTGATTTCTGAACAAACTTAGGTTTAAACTAATTTGGTGTTCAGCTTTTGTTTTTAGCCAACAAACATTTTTTTAGACTGAAAGGTTTTATTTTTATTGTTTTAATGTTAATAATTTTCACTTATTTAGAAATTCCTTTAAGGGAACATTTTTTTTTACCGAATTTTCTGACCTAACTACAACCGATTTGGACTATAGTTTTATAGTGCGAGTATCATTATAAAAATTCTTCTTTTTCATGCAGTAAATTATATTATCTTAGAAATCTACCATCTTATTTTTCAATGATTCTATTTCTGTCCTATTTGCAGATGTAGAGGGTTCATTTCCACTTTTGAAAGTTTTAAAACAAGAAAATTTAAGCTTGAACTGATAGATTTAAGAAGTAAAAGCACCTTAATTATCAGGGAAAAAAATTGACCCGATCAAATGAGACAAAACAGGAAGAATAGAACATTTCAATTTTACGATTAACTACGCTCAAATTGTTACTTGATGAATAGGTTTTAAAGGCAAGTATATTAGGAAAAATATTAATGTTCAACATATTATGACGTGTGCTGGACCGATGTTTTTATTGTTTTCCTTATTTTAAAAATGAGCATAGATTAAAAAAAAAAATAAAAAAAAATCATCTGCTCAAAATATAAAGCAAATTTGACACTTAAAACCAGTAACAGTTTTAAATCTATTTAATGATTTATAGTTTTTTTCTAAATTATTGGGGGGGGGGAACTTCCCCCTTGTCCCTCTCAACGACGCAGCTGGCTGCTAATACTACTCGCACTACAATAACAGCTACTGCTTCTACTACTACAACTACTACAACCACAGTAGTGCATTAAAAATGTTGAAGAGAAATTTGAACTAAATCAAAAGACACTATGTGCATGCACATTGTCAAAAAAGCGTACCTCAAGAATGGATTTGAGTATTCAGTTTGAACTTTCAGAAAATGTTAAAGGGGTGATCCATTGACCAAAAGACAATATTTAAATGCTACTACTGATACTACTATCGCTGCTACATTTACTTCTACTACTACTGATTCTAGTTCAACTACTACCCGTATTGCAGCTTTTTGTAGGGCTAGGAGCATTAAGATTAAAATCCTATAAGTGTACAAATATACAGATTATCAAAAGGATATATCAGCAATAACATAGCAAAGACTAACTGCATTAAGCCAAAACTTCCAGGACTTGATGAGAATGATATTTTAACCCTTTTGGTGGAAGAATATTAGGTGATTTGAATTTGGTGGTGGAAAGCATAGGGGGAGTTTCAATTAAACGAAAAAAACTACCTGCACTCAGGTTTTCAAAAAGGCACATAAGCAATATCATAGGTAGTACCGCTCTAAATTAGCTATATTTTCGATTCAAGATTAACAGTTCTAGTGTCTTTTTTTTAGAGTAAAAAGAGATTGGAGGGCAGCAGTCCTCCTCCTTAGCCCATTATTTTTCCAGACACTTGAAAATCAACATTTTTAGAACGCCCTTAGTTCAGCATTGTTCGAAGCTCCAGTAATTGTAGCTTTGTAGATGTCAACCCCCCATGAGTAGCTATAACTCTAAAGATATTGGGTATGCTAACCCCCCCCCCCCCAACCACCACCACTATTATATGATTTACATATTATCCTATAAAACTAAATGTTACATTAAAACTAAATCAAAAGGGACTGTGTATGTGGTGGCCAACAAGACACCTCAGCATTACATCGAGAACGACGATTCCTTACTTTTCTTCTATCTCGTTTCCTTTTTTGTTAAAAATGAGCATGGATTAATTTAAAAAAAAGTTATCTGCTCAAAATATAGAGCAAATTTGACACTTAAAACGAGCGACCGTTTAAAAGCTACTTAACAAATTACAGTTTTTTTCTAAATTATTGAAGGGGCACCTGCTCCTTTACCCCCCCTCCCCCCTCGCCCCAACAACGCCATTCGCTACCCAAAACAGAACAAAATTTGTTCCCAAAGTTCTTACGTTAGAAAATAAAGCTTTGGGTCTTTTCAAACCTGATTGTATGGATAAACCAGTATTTCTTGTTTCTTTATTGTCTGAATTGGTGTCCAGAAGACATAATAATCATTTAAATAAACGTCACCAAATTGAAACAGTCACTTAATGAGCAGACATCCCCCCTCCCTGAGTATAAATCTTGGTGACAATCATGGTTTTAAAGATTTACTTCTCTATGGACAGACTAAAACCTGCATTAATAATTATTCACAGTGTTTCAATCTAAAAGAAATGCAAAGAAACTTTCAAAAAAGGTGAGAAAACATTAAAGAAGAATATAATAGACTTTACAGGGGTGTTAACACTACCGGGCATACACATACAAACTTACTTGGAGGGGGGGGGGGAGTGGTAGCCAAAGGAAGGAATAATTTAAAACAAATGACAATAGTAAAATCATTGAAGAAATGGACAAAAACATTCCACGACTCAATGAATCAAAAGGATAGGCAAAAACACTTGGCAAAATATTGTAAGAAGAATAAAATGAACTTTACAGAGTTGTTCCTTAATAGGCATACACACACTGGATTTTGTTTTTTTTCGGGGGGGGGGGGGTCATAGAAAAAGGGAAAGAACGAGTTAAAACAATAAGGAAATAAGACAGAAATATAAAAGAAGAGCAAAAAAAAAGAAGTAGGGTTGTAATAGTGTTCAGCAAGACAACCAAAATTATTATTGTACAACATGAACTAGCACTTTTTCTAAGAATGGGTTGTTACAGGAAAATCAAGATTTAATTTAGAAGAATATTCTATCTCACATATATCACACTAAGACGGTTTCTCACCAGTATGTACTCTTTGGTGCTTTTGCTTGACACAGAAAAAGTTTTCTCACAGACCTTACATTGTCTGTCAAGTGTGCACTCTTTGGTGCCTATTCAAATTGCTTGACACAGAAAGTTTTCTCCCAGACCTTACATTGTCTCCCAAGTGTGCACTCTTTGGTGCCTAATCAAACTGCTTGACACAGAAAAAGTTTTCTCACATATATCACACTTAAACGGCTTCTCATCAGTATGTACTCTTTGATGCCTAATCAAATTGGTTGACAAAGAAAAAGTTTTCTCACAGACCTCACATTTAAACGGTTTCTCCCCAGTGTGCACTCTTCGGTGCTGAATCAAATTGCTTGACACCGAAAAAGTTTTCTCACAGACCTCACATTTAAACGGTTTCTCCCCAGTGTGCGATCTTTGGTGCAGAATCAAACCGCTTGACTGAGAGAAAGTTTTGTCACATACCTCACATTTAAACGGTTTATCCCCAGTGTGCACTCTTTGGTGCCTAGTCAAACCGCTTGAATGAGAAAAAGTTTTCTCACAGACATCACACTTAGACGGTTTCTCCCCAGTGTGCGATCTTTGGTGTAAAATCAAACTGCCTGCCTGAGAAAAGGTTTTCTCACATATATCACACTTAAACGGTGTCTCCCCAGTGTGCACTTTTTGGTGCTGATTCAAACTGCTTGACCGAGAAAAGCTCTTGTCACATACGTCACAAATATATTGCTTTATCTTTAAATCGTTTTGTTTCAGTCTTTTCAAGGTTTTGTGTTTTTTACTGCGCAAGGAACTATTCGAATATATCTTATTATTGTCCAAGTTTTTTGCTTCAAAATCCAATTCGAATGAATTGAAACAAAAATCTGTAGAATGATTCTGTTTAATAGCTAGTGATGTACATCCCTGTAGTTCTAACTCAGATACGCTTGGTGAAAAATTACCATGCATAACTAAATGTTGATTCACGTCGCCAATACATTCAAACAAACAAATAGGACATCTTCTTGTCTTTCCCATTTGGTGTTCTATAATGTGAACAGCAAAATTTCTGTAATCCCTAAATACTGCAGGGCAGATGTCACATTCTAATGGTTTAAGTTCTTCACAGCCGGTGTCTATGTGAAGATCTAGCATAAAAAACAATTTTTCTGCTTTTGCACAAGAGGCGCAACGCCAAATACCAGCTGTTAATTCTTCAATAACCTTCTCTGTCAGCTTCTTCACCTTCACGATTGGTTTTGGGCCAAAGAGTTTTGGTTGATCTACACCATCAGAACTGCACACAGTAGAATGAATTATCTCTATAGTAAAAAATTATTTTATTAAAATTAAATAGGATGAAAACGATTCAATAATTAGACATCATGGCAATTACAAATGAAAGGTGAACATTCTATGACTGTTACCCGTTTGGGATCTACACTGCCTACCACTTTCGAATGAAACAAAAATGAAAGAATAATACTTGAAATTCGTTTCACTTCATAGACGAAACAGAATTGGAATAATACTATAAAAAATCTTTATCAGCTTTACAACATGAAACGGGACTAAAAAAATTGATAGGTGTTAATGAATAATTTCCTTTTCTACACCTCTCCCCTAGTTGAAGTTATATTAAACTTGTATCATAATTTCACTTTGAAAACTAATGCAAACAGCGACATTCCATAAATTAAGAAAGCCACTGTACCAATGAACTCGTAGACAGCAGAAAATAATTATGTAGGTCTAAAAAAGGGGATCTACATGGAAAAGTGTCCCCATTTCCCTCTTTCACCGTGATTTCTGAACAAACCTTGGTGTAATTTAAATTGATGTTCAGCTTCCGTTTTTAGCCTACAAACAATTTTTGCAGACTGAAATATTTTATTTTTATTTTTTTTCACGTTAATGATTTTCACTTATTTAGAAATTCCTTTAAAGAAAAAATTTTTTGAGCATTGCTATTCTCATGATGATTTACGTCTTGAAGACCATAAAAGAGACAGAGTTGATCACAAGCAAGTCCTAAGCACAGTCTAATAGCACAGAAAAAAATGGCGTTAGAAAATATGCATATTCTCTTTAGCTAGTGGTAAGTCCTTTGGTCAGTTTGAAAACAATTAATCATCTCTGGATTAATGAAGTTCGATTAACAAACGTGTAAGTTTGAATGGGCGCTTCTTGGAGAGTCTACTTTTTTTTGAATTAGCAAAATTTGATTAAAACAAAACTATGAGTTCGAACTTAAGCACATCAAGGTGGAGTTTACTTATGCCCATATCAACAAAGTTCAGTTAACGAATAATTAAGCCTGAATTGGGGTACATTAATCTGAAGACCAGAAGGGATATTTACAAAAACTATCATCTTGGTCAACACAATTTTACATTGGTCAACACAATATTTTATGTTGCAAAAAAATTTTTTTTTTCCCGTAGCACTTATAATCAGGCTTCGTCCAAATGAATGGAGCTCAGGGATTAATCTATACATCCTCTACCAGAAACCGCTTCTATTTATCTGAAGGCTCACGGAGAGTTGGAAAACTTGGGCACAAAAATGCTCTTTTCGAAGAATCAGCCACCCTCCCCCTCACTTACGTAGTGGCCCAAAGGCCCTCCTCTATGATAGGTCTTGCGGAACTCAACGTCTCTGTGACATACTTTATCAAACATAAAGTGAATCAACTTAGTCAAAAGTAGCTTTGAAATCAGTAGACTATCTATATTAACCGTTTATTTTGTATGAACTATGTGACTGTTTTGGAACGATTTGGCCTTAGCACAACACTATTGTCCCTGAAACTGGGAAGTTTCAACACACTCAATTCTTTGATTGATTTAAAGTACCAAGGACGGCAGAATAAAATTAAAATTAGGCCCTTAGTCCTATTTTAGGTATATTCGTAACTGAAACCTGATTTTTTTAATGTTTTATTTTGGTTGGTTCAAAATTATGAAGTTTTCCGGTGAGTACCACATTTTCGCCAGTGTTGTCACCTTAAACTGTGAAAATAAATAAGCAAAATTATTATTTTTAATAATTTCAATCCTTTTCTTAGGAACAAACGCACAAAAAACGCACCCTAGACGTCCATAATAGAAACTGGGACACCCTTTCCCGAGGGCCGAAAATATAGGTGGAGGAGGAAGAAGGCCCCAAGCCCCTAGCTAGGTCAAATATGGTTCTGAAGCATGGGCGCTCCCAAAAACAGAGGAAAATTTGCTAGATGTTTTACAGAGAAACTGCCTATGGATTGTTTTGGGTACCCGACAGACTGACTATATTTCAAACGATAGGCTGTACGAAAATTTGGTTCAATCTTGCTTCCTAGGGCTATAATTGAGAGAAAGGTTGAGATTGCTAGGGCACGATCTGTAGATGAAGGATGACCAATTGTCAGAGATTGTCCTTTTTGGTCAACTGTCTAGGGTTAAACGGAAAGCAGCTCGTCCACGGCTGGGGTGAAAGGATCTCATAAAGAAAGATTTAAGGGAAATGGGAACGTCCTGGGAGGGTGCAAAGAGGTAGGCTTAGAATGAATTGGGATAGAGGAGGAAGGCGCGTAACTGTGTTGGCCTCACGCGTTTTGGTGCTTCAGTGAGTTGTTAGTAGTAGTATTTAACTCTGGAAAAGAATAATCAGCAATTTTACTTGCATCTGATCTTTTACAAAAAATCTGAGAGAGCACGAGAGAATGTTGACAATAGAAAACATAATAAGTGACACCATTTTCTGTTGACACATTGCACTTTATTTTGGCGCTACCATAGATAAGTTTATATAAAAAAAATAGACAGAGAAATAGACTAAGCATTAGATTTCCATCACTCCGTTGGGTCTAGGGTTTATATTCCCCTTCAAAGATATAATACTGTGACAATTCCTTCAGATCTTACATGCATAAAGTGAACAAGACACTTGCATAGCGGGATTCATTTTTTTTCAAATCTGTGGATTCATCGAGTCAGAAATACAAAATTACTCATAATTTTCAACAGAGAACAATTTAAACTTGCTTATAAATTGAAAATTGTACCTATTTTTCCTATTTTCAATGTGTTTTTCACTATGAAAAATTCTAAGTAAATTTTAAAAATATCTTGGATGAATGGCTAAAACTGACTCTCAACTATCAAATGATATCATGAATGTCGACATTAACAAACAAAACTTGCAGAGGGAAAAAACTTTTAACAACCTACGGGCTACGATCTACACAACCAATGCAGAAATGTAATTCTCCTGTTTTCAAGAAGGAGAGGAGGCGGGCAATGATGTCAAATTCAATGAGATACTTTTAATTTAAATTTGACATCATTTTAGATGGGCTTCGGGACCTTTTATATTAGAGTTTTCAAAAGAATGTTTAAACAATAAAATATTATTGTTCTGCTGAATGTAAATAGAACTATTGCTCTGAGTCAGCTTCCATTTTGGCATAAATCTAATATAAATGTCCACTTTGGTACCTAAATAAAAACTCTTAAGTTTTTTGTTACTTAAGAGGGAAATTTAGTTACTTTTAATGATAAGAGCCTCACAAGGAAAAATGTCTCACAATTTTTTTGTGCTTATCATTTGAGTTATTTTGATGTGCTACCAAATCATTTGATATGCAAACTTAGTTTGCCAAAGACTTTTAGTAATACTAACACTTTAAAAACACGACAAATGTGATGTGACACTTTAAAAACATTTTTATGTAATGCTCTTTCCTTTGTTTAGATATTCCTTATGGTCCTTTGCTATCCCTTTGTCAAACAAATATAATAAAATTCATCCCTTTTGCACCTCTGCAAGTTTTGGTAAGGTAATTTCACTCCAGGATATTTTGACTAGAAAGTCATTAACTTATTATTTATATCTGTAGCTCTACCTCAAGTTCTTCTTGATTTAGAATGGTTACCGTATTTTAGTTCTTCTAATCGTTCAGATATTAAAACCATTTTTTTTTATTTTGGAAAATTTTTATGTTGATTCAAAATTTCATTCTACGTCATCAGTGATAAAACAATATTGTATGAAGAATACCATTGTGATAATGAATAAGAAGCAAAAAAATTTAATTCGTTATGGCCATCGATTTCCCATAGCCCGACTTTGGAATTATTTAAATTTTTGAAAGTAAAATATTTACTTTCTTTAGCCGGTTGGTATTATTTTTATTATTTCCAATAAATCCCATTTTTTTATATTTCCTCCTTGTTTATGTTAAAATTTACGATGTTATCAATGAAAAGTAATTAAATATTATTAGTATAAATCAGGTTTGTGTATATTGACCTGTATTTAAATTTGTTTGTTGTTTATATTTATATGGTCAGTTTGTCCATTTTTTTTATTTATACTCTTCAATATTGGAGGTTAATAAAATGCTTGAATTTGAATTTTATTATGTTGTTTATTTCGCTTGATATACTGTTGATATTATGCTTGTAAAATTTACAAAAACTTTTATGTTTGACAAAATATTTCCTTTTTCAAACTAAGTTCACAACGCTACTAGTTTCAAATATACCTTCGTCATTGTTGTCCAGATTTTGGAAGTCCGAATCAGATGTTAAATTGGTTATTCTGGATGCAGCATCCACAGCTAGCTGTTGATGCTCAGATGATAGAGTAGAAACAGAAGTTTCTCTGATCATTTCAGCTTCAATTGATGAAGTATCTCCAGCTTCAACAACAAAAATAAGAAATAAACAAAGACACAGAAAATAATAAAAGTAGCATTAAATATTCTCGTTAGTTTACCAATAAATAATGAACCCTCGCAAGATAAAAAAAAAACAGACTACAAGAGTGAAAAATGACACTAAACATCAGACCTAAAAAAATTTAAGCGTTATAATTTGATGGAACCGTGATAATAGTGTGATAATTAATAAAAGGTAATTTGATTAATAGAAAACCAATTTCATGATTTAGCAATTTATTCACAAAGTTCCATATCCAAATGATAGCTAATTAATTTTTGAAAACATAAATGACTATAGCTAACCTATTTATACTGAGAACTAACCTTTGGGGACTAAAAAAGGCATAGTTGCAAATTTACAGTGCTTCTGCCTTTGGCTGATAAAAAAAAGGTTGTAAAGCTCTATACTTTCACAAGCATCTTTTGAGTTTACAATTTAGTTATTGCTACTCTATAGTTTCTGAGGTGCTCTTGATAACCTTTACTGAGATGTTCTAAAACTATTAAAAACACCCATATTCATAGTGGCGAAGGTACCGTTGCACTCAAATCTCACGCATTTATATCATATAAGAGGTTACGTTCTTTTTCTATTTAAAGAAGATCCTTTGCCACTTGTCTCTTGGTGATTTTTTTTCTTTTTTTTTCAGCATCGGTCTACTTAGATACCAGAGTGGGGTAAAACACACGCTTGCAACAACTTATTTTTGGGGGAAAGGGGGGTGATCTGGTGAACGCAGGAATCAAAACATCGCCAAGCTATCAAAATCAGGATTTCTTCTATTTTTAACAATCTTCACGTGTTATCAAGTGCTTTCAAGGTTCGCTGATATGCTCTTTACTACGCTGCTGCAATGATTCTATTCTTCTTGATATACTGCTCAGAAAGGACTTTAAACGGATGTACTAATTTTCAAATGGGAACAAAATAGACTTTTTGTATGTGTTGGCTGTGTGTATGGCTTTTGTTAGTTTGAAAAAAATATTTTTCGTTTATTTAGTTATAATTCTTGCTTTGCACTACTTATTGGATATTTCATAATCGAAATAAAAGTAGTATTGCCCTTCAATTAGACTTCGTTTTTTTTCTTTTTTTTAAACTCCCTTTAAAAAAAAAATTAGACTATATATAATTTAGAATATAAATAGTCAATTAGACTATTTAAACAACAATTTTTACTGAATCAACGACAAACGGCCTCAGAATTTTGACTGATCTTGAGATACTGAACCCTGAACGCCCTCAGATACGATTTTTGACTACGAAATATGCTTTCCGAATTGGATTTTGGGATGTTAGAACGATTAACTCATATACTCAGCCGGGTCGGATAAATAATGTGATGAGAATTTTTGATAAGTATCGAATAGATGTGACTTCACTATCTGAGACACGGATTTCACAGTTAGGGACTCTTGAGTGCGAGGATTATCATGTGCTTTATTCTGGAAAAGAGCGTATTAAATCAACGAATCAATCAACGATCGTATCCTGAGAGCGCGTTTTGCGACTACCCAGGCAAAAATGACGTTTATAGCAGTGTATGCTCCAACAAATGAATCAAGCTACTCTGACTAAGACACTTTCTATCAGTCGCTTAGTGCTGTCACAAATAAAGTTCATAGCCACGATATATTTGTTGTGTGTGGTGATTTTAACGAAAAAGTGAGCTGCAACCAGGATTATGCACCAACGCTGATCGGTTCTCATGTATTTGGTGAAATCAGTGAAAATGGCCTGAGACTGATTGATTATTGTGCCACTAATGACATGATTGCAGGTGGTACATGTTACCCCCATAAGACTATCCATAAATACACGCGGAATTCACCTTATGGCACCAATCGAAACCAGATCGACCATATACTTGTCAGCAAGCGCAGAAGAAGGTCCCTTGAGGATGTCAGAGCTTACCCCAGAGCCAATTGTTTCTCTGACCATCAGCTAATTACAGCCAAGTACAGAATTAAATTGAAGATGGCGAAAAAATTGCCAGTTACAGTTAAGAAATATGATATGCAAAAGTTCCGTGATAAGACTATTCGTGAAAAATATAATCTTGCACTAAAAATATGTTCGCAGCTCTGAGCCTCGATGACTCCAACGAAAGAAGTTCAGATTCTCTTTGGAAATCACTATCAGAGCGCCTAAAAGATGCTGTAGTGGAAGTTCTTGGATATAAGAAACGAAAGAAGGAAGAGTGGGTTAGTGAAGAAACTTGGCAGCTGATTCAGAAAAGAACAAATCTGAAAATCTTGTTGATAAATACTCACTTAGTAATTCATCTAGTCAGCCTAGCGATAGACAATACTGTGATAGTTTAAAAAGGCTGTATAAATGTTTCCGCAAGCGAGTGAAAACGTCTGCCAGGAATGACAAGAGAAGATTTGCTGAGAACATAGCAGCTGAGGCAGAAAGAGCAGCCAGTTGGGGTGATAGTCTATATACTTACTAAGAAGCTTTCGGGCGCGCAAACAAACCCTTGTCCCTTCAAAAAGGATAAAAGTGGGCAGCTGCTTACCAATCAGGTAGATGTTCAGAACCGTTGGAGTGAATATTTCTTGGATGTTCTGAGCTAGCTCATCCCCAATGAGCCACTGTTGGCCCCTGACATGTCCCTATTTAATTTGGATATCTATTCGGGTCCCATCCTCTTTCAGGAAGCTATAATAGCCCTTAAGTCACTAAAAAATTGGAAAACAGCTGGATGTGATGGAGTCCCTCCGGAGCTGTTGAAGTATGGGAAAAAGGCTCTCGGTGGCCCACTATTTAAGCTTCTTTGTAGGGTGTGGGACGACGAGGCTGTCCCTCATGACTGGAATTAAGGCATTATCGTGAAACTCTTCAACAAACGTCAAAAGACATCATGCGATAACTGGAGAGATATCACACTCCAGACAGTCGGAAGTAAAGTTCTATCTCAGATTAAAATCAGTAGAATTCAGACTCAAGTAGATTTAATTTTAAGGAATGAGCAACATGGTTTCCGCCCAAATCGTTCTTGCTGCCACCTGATATTTAGCTTACGTGTTCTACTGCAGGAATCAAACGAATGGCAAGTGCACATTATTTTAATGTTTAAAGACTTCTTGAAAGCATTTGACTCTGTGCTCCGAGAGGCAATGTGGAAAATTCTCCTAGCGTATGGAATGTCTCCGAAAATTGTGAATATGATTAAAGCCCTGTATGCTACACAGATTTGTGCAGTCCAGACGGAGAATGGGCTGTCAGAGTGGTTCCCTTACGAATCCGGTGTGCGTCAAGGATGTTTACTATCTCCGATATTATTCGCCATACTTATAAATTTTGTGCTTCGAGATTGCCACTTTAGAGGAGGCATACAACTAAGCCCCGAGCGTCAAATACACGACTGCAATTTTGCTGACGATATCACATTCGCAGCTCACTGCCAAGAGGACATTCAACATAATCTAAATGAACTAGCAGCGAAAGCTACCCCCATGGGCCTGAAGATTAATGTTGATAAAACTAAAAGTATGTCAAACGGAGCTTTGACGACAATTGCGGCTGGCATTCCAAACGAAGGCATGGATATAGAAGAAATCAGAGAATTTAAGTACATCGGTAGTACAATTACAGATGATGGGAATTGTGATAGAGAAGTCTTACTACGCATAGCATATGCAGGTGGAGCACTTTCTCAGCTGAAGAATATTTGGAGTTGTAGAAACTACTTTCAGAGCTTGAAATTGCGATTGTTTAGGAGTAATGTACACTCTGTACTTTTACATGGATGCGATTCCCGGAGCCTTTCAAAGAATGCTGAGAAAAGATTACTTTGCTTCGTGAATAATTGCCTGCGTAGAATCCTTGTAGTACATTGGACCAATACAGTAACAAACACCCAGATAAGGGCTGATACCGAAAAACCACTGGTGACTCACGATATCAGAATGAGAAGATGGAAGTACTGGGGGCACATGACCCGCATGAGCGAAGGACGCCTCTCACACGATTTATGGTGTTGGATCCCATCCGGCATTCGAAAGAGTGGAAGACAACGCAGCACACTTGGTCGATCCCTGGAGAAAGAGGCGACGAGACTCTGGACAACTCTTAAAGAACTTTGGTCTTTGGCACAGGATCGGTCAAGTTGGAGGTCAACCGTCACTGCCCAATGCGCCCCCAGGCATAGGAGGATCTTCGTCTAAGTAAGTAATCTTGACTTTTCCATGTAATTAATCAGATTTTGCGATTTCCCTAAAAACTTGTTTTTAAAGGTAAGTTTACTAAGAAAGTTAAAGAACATCAGATTGGGATGAAAGTAGATATATGATTAATGAAAAGGGTGTAAAACATCGAAGTTTGTCACTTAAAAGGTGAGATTCTCCAGAAAATTTTGGATAAGTATTTAGAATTATATTTAGTTATGGTTGGGTTAAAGTCTTCATTTTGGGCTCAACCAAGCTCAGCTATTACTTGATTAGCTATACTGTACCTTATAGCGAAGTAGGAGACAAAACACAAATAGGAAATACATACATCTCAAAATCCTCCAAAAGGCCAGAGTATCATTTTTACTTAGCTGGCAACATTTATTTTTTGCGCGGTGTGTTATTATTTTGCATTGCACATACTAAAACACAACAATAAAAACAAAGTCTCAAGGATTTTCAAATTTGACAAATAATATACTTAAAATATTCTCTCAAGTAAATTCAGTTCTTTTTCTATTTTTTTTTTTATCTTGGCTTTACAATCACTTTTAGTTTCTTAGGGAAATACATCTGCTAAAATTTAATTTTTTGAGTTTTATATTTACTGATTACAAATAAACGAAAGATTGAAATTGCACCCCTTTCTTTGATTGCCCTTCCGAAGCCGAACAGCATCCACTACTCAGTGGTGTAAAAAGCAAGGTTGCCGTCAGAAGCGGACTCCTTTCTGAGTTTAATGAATGACCACCTTTCGATGCCTTAAACATGACTATTTTAGAAATTGATAGGAATAATGCTTTTTAATTTTTTTGATTTTTTTGTGAACATGGAACTTACAACAAAGTTGAACAAATAGTAATAACGTGATAAATGATTGTAAAACGTCCATAATAATATAATGCAAAAACATATGCCAAAGCCTCTGATACCCTGGCCCCGTGAAAAAGTCTAGAATGTACGGAATAGTCTCCAAGTGCAAACGATAGGCTAACACGATAGGCTAATACGCTGCTTTTCAATAACCGTTTTTACAAGTATTAATTGCTATTATTAGGTTAATGTAGTGTTTCATTTATGTGTTTTATGATGATCGCTGATCAAAGTTTATGTTATTTGTACCTTTCATTTATGGTATTTTACTGTGTTCATGGCCGTATAATTGGCTTTAAAATACACTTATTTATAATAATAATATAAAAAAACTATAATAATAATAAAAAACTTATTTATAATAATAATAATAATAATAAAATGCAAAAACATATGCCAGAGCCTCTGATACCCTGGGATGAAAGTAAATTGATGCTATGAGCTCCAGGTAGGCCTATGTGACTCACAGCATATAGGACCGCAGTTTTGGAGATGCATTCTCTATCAGTGGCCTTGGCTGCTACTGGTATCTTCTTCTTCTTGAAATTTGGCTGAATTTTGGAAAATTGGATGGATCAATATGCTATATAGTAAACCGATACTTCAGCGGAGTATGTGGGATAGTGGAAGATGAGTACTTTAGTTGGGTTGGGGGATACGCGAAATGGGGAATTTCCTTTTTCAAACTAATATTACAGCGCTATTATTTTCAAATATACCTTCATCATTACAATCCAGATCCTGGGAGTCCAACACAGATGTTAAATTGGATATACTGGATGAAATACTCAAAGGTTGCTGTTGATGCTCATGTGATGGAGAAGAATTGGAAGTTTCTAGAATCGTATCGACATTGTCTGGTGAAGCATATGCAGCTTCTATAACAAAAACAAAAAAAGAGATAGAAAATTATCAAAGTATGATAAACATTCTCAATAATCAGTACCAACACTTAAAAACAGACAACAAATGTGAAAAATTAAACTAATTACAAATTCTGAACAAAATCAAGTGTGATAATTTGATAAATAGAATTTTCAAAAACTAGAACTTTATTCAGAGATTAAATCGAGCATTGAATATAGTGCGGGATTTGAAGCGCAGAATGTTGTTAAGTATGCGGCATAAAGCTTTGAATATGTTTTTGTAAGTCCAAAATTATTCCAGTGTCTTTAGCTAACTAACGCAAAAGCTATACGTTTTAGTACCTAAGACTAACAATGGAAAATACCTTCAGATCATTCGTAGTCTTAATATACTTCAGAAGTATACCTCAGAAGTTTACTTCAGAAGTATTACATCGTTAACCGTTTTTTCACTTGAAAAAACTTCTTTTTTTTAAATTAATTTCTGATCGTTTTTCAAATAAAACCGGTAAATCTGGCTCACCCTCTATGAACAATTTCCTCCCCTCACAGTAAACTCCTCCGTGGAAAGTTCCTCCCACGAAAGTGCTACAGCTCAATTTGTGCTACACTTGTATGCTAGTGCATGTAGAGTATAGGCGCAAATTGGTCTGGACCTTAGGGGGAAGGCAAGAGAAGGTAACTTGGGGGAATAAGTAGAACCGAAAAAAGTAAATATCCAACCCAGTTTCTGAATTTTTTCAGGAGGGGGATTGCTCTGGACCCATTCTTCCTAATTCCTTGCTTTAAGTAGGAATGTCCTTGCTTTAAGTAGTTTTATTTTTTTTTTTGCACCATTTTTTTTTTTACTAATAATACACTTTGGAGATAACGGAAAAAGTTTTCACGTCTTCCTCAAGAAAATACTCTTCCTCTCTGACTTACTCCTAGAAATATTGGACATTTTTTTGTAACTGAACATTTATAATGAATATCTTACCATTTCAACTTTTGTTTAAACTGGCTTTTGCTAGAGCTGTTTATGGAAGTTTCTACCTATGATAGCATGATTCCTTTAATGATTTGCTAACACCATAAATACAGTACTGATTTGTGTAATAATTCTGTCTTTCCTATTAGAAACAGAGGTCTACTTAAGGGGAATATTTGACACTGACTTAATTGTTTTGTGTTTAATACTTAAATTGTTTTGAAGAGTTTTCCACAATTCAGAAGGCAAACTGAATCTTACTATAAACCTTTAGTAATAATAATAATAATAATAATACATTTTCTGCTGGATTTAAAACAAAAGAGATAAAAAAGCAGAGTGAGAAAAGAAACACCAATATTTACAAGTACAAAATATTTACACAACAATACTTACTATTTACGACTAAAATACAAAACGACACTAATGTTCAATTTTTTATTTTAGAAATCAAACAATTTTTCTGAAAAAATTAGCAAATTTTGTATTCAGAAATTTCTAAATTCCAGAATATGCAGCAATTGTTGTCCAGAATACATTACATAATTTTAAGTTTTTTTTTTTTTTCACCTGGTTTTGGCTTCAGCAGTTTCAAATCTTAAGATGATGAAGAACTAGCAAACTTTAATTTGTTCTAGTTTATCCCAATAAAATATTACCCAAAATATTTGAATATATAAAAACCAAATACTTGAGATGTACCTTCATTGTCAAAACATGTGGAGCTCAGTTCCTGGGTGTCAAGTTCAAGTTTACATGGTCCTGAAAAGCAGCAAAAACTACCCACAGGAATATCTTCCCTTTTAGGAGACAAAACATGTGTTGAAAAGTCAAAAAGCTCCTCATGGTCACTTGGTAAAGCCTCTTCAACTTCTGAAAGAAGGCATTAATAAAAGAGACATCAAACACATTCAACAGAAAAGCTTACAAAACAAGCCCAACTGCTTCCCCCTTTTCCACAAATTATCCTACGAGAATGAATAATAATCCTTAAAAGGACAAAAATAAAACTATCTTTGACAAATAGCCAACATAAAATCTCAAGATAGAGTTGAAAAAAAAAATCCTAAAATTCTTCCACAGGTTATGTGGTTAAGAGGTTAATCAGTTGGCTTATTATCTAGGGTAAAAAAGCCACGAAACACTTGGGGGCAATGTTACTTTTTCGTCTTAATGCTAATACCAGTTTCTGTTGGTGTCAGACAATTAAATTGGTCAACTAATTCCATTTTTTGCATCTTTAATTCATTTTCTTTCAGATTCCATTTGTTTGTGTGTCCATTTGATTTTTGAAAACATGTACAGGAAAGAAAATAGATACCCCAATTCCTGTTTGACAGAAACATTCAAATATTATAGCAGATAACTGAAATATTTATCCTTCCTATTCTAATTAGTCAGTGATCCAAGGATCGCTATCTGTCAAGGGGTGGCTCACATTCACCACAGTTGGTTTGAGGGTCAGTTCTAGGGCAGGCGGGGGTGCTGGCAACGAATACTGGGGTGCACAAGTTCAGACGCGTGTAGAACATGTTCATTTTAGCCTATAAAGTCAAATTTGGCATATAACGACGTCATACTGCTCTTGATTTTTTACATGGTAAAATAAACTGAGAACTTGATAAATTTGACATATTCTGAATTCTAAGCACGAGAACTTTCACCTTCTATTTTTAGTTTTTCCCCACAACCTTTATTTTTTTATCCTCGTCTTGTCAGAGTTGTAAAAAGAAAGCGATGTTAGCCCATGCAGCACCTCGTCTTGTCACAGTTGTAAAACGAAAGCGATGCTAGCCCATGCGGCATCGCAGAAACTAGGTCTGGATTCAGTTCATCATCTTCAATTCTCCAGCCCATATCGGTAGCCTGAGGTAAATCAATACAGGGCTTGTGGCTTTGGATCCAAATCAGTGACAGGAACATGCACCTTCTCAAATATAGCAGAAACGAGTTATCAGTTGGCGGTATATTTCCTCTAGGATCTCCTCTTCTTTCTCGACAGTCATATGCTTCTTTGAGGTTGAACGAGTAGTCATCACGGGTTCTATTGTCACTAAGACCGTCATGCCTGTCACTGACCAAATGGGTAGACTGACAGGCTTCGTGTATGTTCCTATGAATCCCATTGTAAACTCTTATTCCAAAATTTGCTAGCGTCTCATTTTGTTCTGGTCGATAACACCTTTTTTGACACTCATGACATCAACTATATAACCAGATCGAGGAGTCTTCAAAAAGCGTATATGGAATCATTTTTGGCCATGACTGCAAGCCAGACTGTTGTAGAACGCAGTTCAAGGCTGTTGACTTTGTACCAGTACGTGGCTGAAGCTTTTGACAAAAATATTTTCAATTTATTAATTAATGATTCGCTTTTTAATTAAATTAAATTTATTATTTAAATATTATTAGTTATTTTAATTTTATTATTAGCTAATTATCATTATGTAATTTTTAAATTTATTTAATCTTATTAATTAATTAATAAGTTATTAATTATTTTCATTTATTAACTGTGTCCTCTACCTACGACTTGCTGATAATACTGCAAGTGAGGCTGGATATGGCTGTAGCTCGTACTTCAGCAGCTCACAGAGGGACAAATTTTGTGTTGAATTTGCAAGACGCAGAGCTTGTTTAAGCAACTCAGTTTCCCAAAAATCTTTTTTTGTGCCTGTTTCTTTTTCTTTTTTTTGGCAACAGAGGCGAAAGTTTACACTATGCCAACTTTTACTTTCGTGGAGATCCCTTCGAGGTACGAGCTCATGGGTTCGAAGCCAATGTCTCGGAAGTTCAGCAAACTATTTGCTACGGCTTCTGAAGTATCCCCTGTCAAAAAGTTGTGCAGCTCTGTTCTCGTCGTCTTGAATGGGTTTCTGAACAACTCTACCAAGTCCATAACCGAGTTTCTGCCTTCTATTGTCAGATTCGTAAACGTAGTGGTATCTTCATGATACTTTATTGCCTCGTCAATGAAGCATCTAGGTAGTTAATAATTTGCCCCCCCCCCCCACTTGAGTTCTATTTACAAAAATATATAAAACTAGCAATACCAGGACTTCTCTTAATAACAAGTTTGGGAAAATTGACAAAACTTTGAAAAGTTAGAAAAACCAGACTGAAGTATGTGCTTTTTGCCATGGAAATAATACAAATAATAAATGACCAGACAAACACAACTAGATAATGTGACAAGATAAATGTGACAAAAATCAATGTGACAAGATAAAAATCAATAGTTTGTAGGTTAGCTACCAAGAAGGGCGCTTAGTCGTAACTGAAAAAAGGAGAATATTGCTTGATGTCACCTCTTCTGTCACCAGCATAGCAAATTATCCCTATTCTTTTTTGCCATTTATTTACAAATCACAAAAAGACAATCACAGGAAACAACGAATATCAAGCAATATTATGAAAATCAAAAGAGGATAATTTGATTTAAAACAGATGCTTATTATACAAGACAGAAACTAGTCCATGAGATAATTTTTGTGGCTGCCCCAAAAAATGAATTCTTTGGTAGGAATGATTTTTTTTTTTTTTTAATTATTATTTATGCCTGCAAACAAGAAAGAGTAAACTTTCCTGTTTGCAAACAGTGAAACAGAAAAAAGACAGCAAAAAGTGAACTGTTTTCCTGAATTGCAAACAAGAGAGATTGAACAACAAAGAGTGAGAGGAAATTTGTCAGCCTGAAGACTTGTCTCCCCAAACTGGAAAAATTATGGCTAATAAAATAGACTTTTGTGTTGCAAAATAGCCCTTTCATTACCCTGAACTCTTAAGGACTAGATCCAAGCTTTTGTACTGTGTATGTTCTTTCTTTTTCTTATTTTTATTGAGGAGAACCTTCTATGCAAGAGGAAGAAAGAGAAAATATTTACTAAACCAAAGCAGCTTTATTTTTATTTTGTTACCAAAATTTAATAGGATAACTTACCATTTTTGACAACAGAAGTCTCAGGAAGGGTGATAGGTTCAGCCATATTTGGAATTTCAGGCAACTCCATAATATTATCTCTGAAAAAATTAATGTCACTTATAAAAATACCATACTATCAACACCACTTGGAAATAGCACTCAAGTTTTATATTTTTTTTTCTAGAAAAGCTGCAGATTGTTCTGTATTTACTGTGATAGATTTTCAAATTGGTATTTTGTCCATTTATTCAGAACTTTCTGAATTTTTTTTTCTTCTATTTTTACATTTTTAAAAAGTATGTCTTAAGGTTAAATAAATAATGAATTTCATTCTTTTTATTTTGTTTTAGTGCCTTTAATTTTGTTGGAGTAATGCATATATGATATTTGTGAACAGTTTAAAGGAGTTTAATGGCTAGGTTTCCACTCACGCAGCATTAACAATACTAACCAGAACTATTTAAGATCAGGAATTTTGGTGTACTAGAAAAGTGATGCTTTAGATACAATCAGAATTAGATTCTAAACTAGGGCCAAGGAACTTGTTTTGTACCTGGTTCAGCTACTTCATGCATGAAAATACTCAGAAACTCGGTGTTTCTTTTTCTCTTCCTGTTCCAAAAAAATAAGGCTATGAAGGTTCAAATTAGCAATTTCTTTTCTTTTTTTTTTTCTTTTTTTTTACAAAATTTGGTACTTGTTAATGATCCAGAAGACACTCATAAATTATGATAGGAAAGGTCAAAGAATAAAAAATGGTTTAGTTACCCATATTTGGAGACAATTAGTTTAGGCTCAGTGGAAAAAACTACACTGTAGATATATTTTAATTAAAAATTTAATATATAGAGTTGGTATTTGGTTAGGTCATGTTAGATTAGGTATTTAAGATAATGTGTTCTGGGCAGCCTGCTGTCCATAGTTCTCTGTTGTAGCTTTCATAATTTTGTTACTAAAGTATTACATTTTCACAATATTTTGACATTATTTCATTAGGAGTAACATAACTTCACTTCTTGGGTTTTTGCTGCATAATTAACAAGTACCCAAATTCAATTGTAAAATTGCAGAATACTGGCTATTGTTAACTTGAAAAAGCAACAGTTTTCAATCATATTGAAAGCCTATACTAGGATCCAGGAAGATGCCTGACAATTTAGCAGTAAACCTGGTCTTAAATCAAATGCTTTCAAAATTAGTTCAACTAAAGGCTAGTTGATGGTTTTAAAGATTAAAAAAGTATATAATTCAAGAAAGCTTGGCAAATTGCTTACTTTAAATAAAATTCTAGAATGAAGATGATAAAAATGACTATTCTGTAGATGATCTAAATATGGTCTAAAGATGATTTAAATATTTTGATTAATACCTAATTCCCTCCATCCCATCCAAGATTTTGAAAATACCTTTTATGGTAATTCCAATTGAATAATATCTGCTTTGTACTTTCATTGAAAGCAAAATCTCCATGAAGAAAAACTTTTGTGAATTGACACTTAATTACATATAATGAAATCATAGAGTAAAGTTTCAGTTTCTTTCAGGAAGAGAACTAAGTGTGAAAATATTTGAAAAAAATGGACAGGTATTCTTTTCAGAAGAAGTGGAAGCATTAAGTGGAGTGCCCCAGGGAAACATGGGCACTCAGACAGCAACAGCAACCTTATAAGAAAATTAAAATATATTTTCTTGTGAATTATTATCGCTTCTAATCAGCAGTTGTACCAAACCAATCCTGCTCAACTCATCCTCAGGGCTATACTGTGGTGTATATATATATATATATATATATATATATGATATATATATATATATATATATATATATATATATATATATATATATATATATATATAATATATATATATATATATATATATATATTATATATATATATATATATATACCTTAAAAAAATCTGTGAGTTATAGCAATGGAACCTTGCAAAATAGATCTTCTGTTTAAATGAAGTACAACAAAATTGTTTTCAGATTCAAAACTTTGCTCAATCCCAACTTATAAGGTTTTAAATATATGCAAATACATTTCCTAAATTTTGGAAATAAAACATTGATATTACTTAAAATTCTGCTCAAATGATTTTCAGAACTAAAGCCAGAGAAAAAGAAACTGATAACTGAAATTTAAGGTAAAATGTTGTTTTGTCAAAATTTCAATGGGTAATGGGTATTTCAAAAACATCTTCCCATGATATAACTTGTCCTCTAAAGTTGATTCTGATGTTTGTAGTGCTCTATGTCTTAGCGCTTTAGAAATATTTGAAAAAGCTTCTAGAGTAGAATTTTAGAAAATTTTGAGTTTGGGGGGAAGGGGGATTTCAAAAACATCTTCCCATGACATAACTTGTTCTCTAAAGTCAATTCTGATGTTTGTAGCGTTCTATGTCTTAGCACTTTAGAAATATTTCTAAAAGCTTCTAAAGTAGAATTTTGGAAAATTTTGAGTGTGGGCAAAGGGGGATTTCAAAAAAATTTTGAGTTTGGGGGGAAGGGGAAAATTATAGAATAATTAATTTGGCCTCTAAAGTCGATTCTGATGTTTTTAGCGCCCTATCTGTTAGTGCTTTTGAAATATTTAAAAAGCTTCCAGAGTAGAATTTTAGAAAATTTTGAGTTTTTGGGGAAGGGGGATTTCAAAAACATCTTCCCATGACATAACTTGTCCTCTGAAAGTCAATTCTGATGTTTGTAGCGTTCTATGTCTTAGCACTTTAGAAATATTTCTAAAAGCTTCTAAAGTAGAATTTTGGAAAATTTTGAGTGTGGGCAAAGGGGGATTTCAAAAAAATTTTGAGTTTGGGGGGAAGGGGGAATCATTGTAGAATTAATTTGGCCTCTAAAGTCGATTCTGATGTTTATAGCGCGCTATCTATTAGTGCTTTGGAAATATTGAAAAGCTTCTAGAGAAGAATTTTAGAAAATTTTGAGTTTAGGGGGAAGGGGGATTTCAAAAACATCTACCCATGACACAACTTGTCCTCTAAAGTCGATTCTGATGTTTGTGGCGCTCTATCAATTAGTGCTTTAGAAATGTTTAAAAAGCTTCTAAAGTAGAATTTTAGAAAATTTTGAGTTTGGGGGGAAGGGGATTTTAAAAACCTCTTCCCGTGATATAACGTGTCCTCTGAAGTCTATTCTGAAGTTTTTAGCACTGTATCTATTAGTGCTTTAGAAATATTTTAAAAGCTTCTAAAGTAAAATTTTTGAAAATTTTGAGTTTGGGGGGAAGGGGGATTTCAAAAACATCTTCCCATGAAATAAATTGTCCTCTGAAGTCGATTCTGATGTTTGTAGCGCTCTATGTCTTAGCGCTTTAGAAATATTTAATAAAGCTTCTAAAGTAGAATTTTGGAAAATTATTAGTTTGGGGCAAAGGGGGATTTCAAAAAAATTTTGAGTTTGGGGGGAAGGGGGAATTATTGTAGAATTAATTTGGCTAAAGTCGATTCTGATGTTTTTAGCGCGCTATCTATTAGTGCTTTGGACATATTTAAAAAGCTTCTGGAGTAGGATTTTAGAAAATTTTGAGTTTTGGGGAGGGGGATTTCAAAAACATCTTCCCATGACATAACTTGTCTTCTAAAGTCAATTCTGATGTTTATAGCGCTCTATGTCTTAGCGCTTTAGAAATATTTAATAAAGCTTCTAAAGTAGAATTTTGGAAAATTTTGAGTTTGGGGCAAAGGGGGATTTCAAAAGAATTTTTTTAGTTTGGGGGGAAGGGGGAATTTTTGTAGAATAAATTTGGCCTCTAAAGTCGATTCTGATGTTTTTAGCGCGCTATCTGTTAGTGGTTTGGATATATTTAAAAAGCTTCTAGAGTAGAATTTTAGAAAATTTTGAGTTTGAGGGGAAGGGGGATTTCAAGAACATCTTCCCGTAACATAATTTGTCCTCTAAAGTTGATTCTGATGTTTGTATCACTCTATGTCTGAGCGCTTTATAAATATTTAAAAAAGCTTCTAAAGTAAAATTTTGAGTTTGGGGGGAAGGGGGTTTAAAAACATCTTCCCATAACATAATTTGTCCCCTGAAGTTGATTCTGATATTTGAAGTGCTCTATCTATTAGTACTTTAGAAATATTTAAAAAGCTTCTTAAGTAGAATTTTAGACATTTTTGAGTTTTGGGGAGGGGGATTTCAAAAACATCTTCCCATGACATAACTTGTCTTCTAAAGTCAAATCTGATGTTTGTAGCCCTCTATCAATTAGTGCTTTAGAAATATTTAAAAAGCTGCTAAAGTAGAATTTTAGAAAATTTTGAGTTTGGGGGGAAGGGAGATTTTAAAAACCTCTTCCTGTGACATAACTTGTCCTCTGAAGTTGATTCTGATGCTTTTAGCACTCTATCTATTAGTGCTTTAGAAATATTTAAAAAGTGTATAAAGTAGAATTTTTGAAAATTTTGAGTTTGGGGGTAATGGGTATTTCAAAAACATCTTCCAATGACATAACTTGTCCTCTAAAGTTGATTCTGATGTTTGTAGCGCTCTATGTCTTAGCACTTTAGAAATATTTAAAAAAAAGCTTCTAAAGTAGAATTTTGGAAAATTTTTTAGTTTGGGCAAAGGGGGATTTCAAAAAAAAATTGAGTTTGGGGGGAAGGGGGAATTATTGTAGAATTAATTTGGCCTCTAAAGTCGATTCTGATGTTTTTAGCGCGCTATCTATTAGTGCTTTGGACATATTTAAAAAGCTTCTGGAGTAGGAGTTTTAGAAAATTTTGAGTTTGGGGGGTAGGGGGATTTCAAAAACATTTTCCCATGACATAAATTGTCCTCTAAAGTCAAATCTGATGTTTGTAGCCCTCTATCACTTAGTGCTTTAGAAATATTTAAAAAGCTGCTAAAGTAGAATTTTAGAAACTTTTGAGTTTGGGGGGAAGGGAGATTTTAAAAACCTCTTCCTGTGACATAACTTGTCCTCTAAAGTTGATTCTGATGCTTTTAGCACTCTATCTATTAGTGCTTTAGAAATATTTAAAAAGTGTATAAAGTAGAATTTTTGAAAATTTTGAGTTTGGGGGTAATGGGTATTTCAAAAACATCTTCCAATGACATAACTTGTCCTCTAAAGTTGATTCTGATGTTTGTAGTGATGTTCTGATGTTTGATGTTTGGGCAAAGGGGGATTTCAAAAAAAAATTGAGTTTGGGGGGAAGGGGGAATTATTGTAGAATTAATTTGGCCTCTAAAGTCGATTCTGATGTTTTTAGCGCGCTATCTATTAGTACTTTGGACATATTTAAAAAGCTTCTGGAGTAGGATTTTAGAAAATTTTGAGTTTGGGGGGTAGGGGGATTTCAAAAACATTTTCCCATGACATAAATTGTCCTCTAAAGTCAATTCTGATGTTTGTAGCGCTCTATGTCTTATCGCTTTAGAAATATTTAAAAAAGCTTCTAAAGTAGAATTTTGGAAAATTTTGAGTTGGGGGCAAAGGGGGATTTCAAAAGAATTTTGAGTTTGGGGGGAATGGGGGAATTATTGTAGAATAAATTTGGCCTCTAAAGTCGATTCTGATGTTTTTAGCGCGCTATCTGTTAGTGGTTTGGAAAATTTTAAAAAGCTTCTAGAGTAGAATTTTAGAAAATTTTCAGTTTGAGGGGAAGGGGGATTTCAAGAACATCTTCCCGTAGCATAATTTGTCCTCTAAAGTTGATTCTGATGTTTGTAGCGCTCTATGTCTGAGCGCTTTATAAATATTTAAAAAAGCTTCTAAAGTAAAATTTTGAGTTTGGGGGGAAGGGGGTTTAAAAACATCTTCCCATAACATAATTTGCCCCCTGAAGCTGAATCTGATATTTGTAGTGCTCTATCTATTAGTACTTTAGAAATATTTAAAAAGCTTCTTAAGTAGAATTTTAGAAATTTTTGAGTTTTGGGGGAAGGGGGATTTCAAAAACATCTTCCCATGACATAACTTGTCTTCTAAAGTTAATTCTGATGTTTGTAGCCCTCTATCAATTAGTGCTTTAGAAATATTTAAAAAGCTTCTAAAGTAGAATTTTAGAAAATTTTGAGTTTGGGGGGAAGGGGGATTTTAAAAACCTCTTCCTGTGACATAACGTGTCCTCTGAAGTTGATTCTGATGCTTTTAGCACTCTATCTATTAGTGCTTTGGAAATATTTAAAAAGCATATAAAGTAGAATTTTTGAAAATTTTGAGTTTGGGGGTAATGGGTATTTCAAAAACATCTTCCCATGACATAACTTGTCCTCTAAAGTTGATTCTGATGTTTGTAGCGCTCTATGTCTTAGCGCTTTAGAAATATTTAAAAAAGCTTCTAAAGTAGAATTTTGGAAAATTTTTGAGTTTGGGGCAAAGGAGGATTTCAAAAGAATTTTGAGTTTGGGAGGAAGGAGGAATTATTGTAGAATTAATTTGGCCTCTAAAGTCAATTCTGATGTTTTTAGCGCGCTATTTGTTAATGCTTTGGAAATACTTAAAAAGCTTCTGGAGTAGAATTTTAGAAAATTTTGAGTTTGGGGGGAAGGGGGATTTCAAAAACATCTTCCCATGACATAAATTGTCCTCTAAAGTTGATTCTGATGTTTGTAACACTCTATGTCTTAGCGCTTTAGAAATATTTAAAAAAGCTTCTAAAGTAGAATTTTTTAAAAATTTTTAGTTTGGGGGGAATGGGGATTTCAAGAACATCTTCCCATAACATAATTTTTCCTCTAAAGTTGATTCTGCTGTTTGTAGTGCTCTATGTCTTAGCGCTTTAGAAATATTTTAAGAAGCTTCTAAAGTAAAATTTTGGAAAATTTTGAGTTTGAGGGGAAGGGGGATTTCAAAAACATCTTCCCATAGCATAATTTGTCCTTTGAAGTTCATTCTGATATTTGTAGTGCTCTATCTGTTAGTACTTTAGAAATATTCAAAAAGCTTCTTAAGTAGAATTTTAGACATTTTTGAGTTTTGGGGAGGGGGGATTTCAAAAACATCTTCCCATGACATAACTTGTCTTCTAAAGTCAGTTCTGATGTTTGTTGCCCTCTATCAATTAGTGCTTTAGAAATATTTAAAAAGCTTCTAAAGTAGAATTTTGGAAAATTTTGAGTTTGGGGGGAAGGGGGATTTTAAAAACCTCTTTCTGTGACATAACATGTCCTCTGAAGTTGATTCTGATGCTTTTAGCACTCTATCTATTAGTGCTTTAGAAATATTTTAAAAGCTTATAAAGTAGAATTTTTGAAAATTTTGAGTTTGGGGGTAATGGGAATTTCAAAAACATCTTCCCATGACATAACTTGTCCTCTAAAGTTGATTCTGATGTTTGTAGTGCTCTATGTCTTAGCGCTTTAGAAATATTTAAAAAGCTTCTTAAGTAAAATTTTAGAAATTTTTTAGTTTGGGGCAAAGGGGGATTTCAAAAAATATTTGAGTTTGGGGGGGGGAAGGGGGAATTATTGTAGAATTAATTTGGCCTCTAAAGTCAATTCTGATGTTTTTAGCGCACTATCTGTAAGTGCTTTGGAAATATTTAAAAAGCTTCTGGAGTAGAACTTTAGAAAATTTTGAGTTTGGGGGGAAGGGGAATTTCAAAAACAACTTCCCATGAAATAAATTGTCCTCTAAAGTCGATTCTGATGTTTGTAACACTCTATGTCTTAGCACTTTAGAAATATTTAAAAAGCTTCTAAAGTAGAATTTTTGAAAATTTTGAGATTGGGGGGAAGGGTGATTTCAAGAACGCCTTCCCATAACATAATTTGTCCTCTAAAGTTGATTCTGATGTTTGTAGCACTCTATGTCTTAGCGCTTTAGAAATATTTAAAAAGCTTCTAAAGTAAAATTTTTGAAAATTTTGAGTTTGGGGGGAGGGGGGATTTCAAAAATATCTTTCCATGACATAATTTGTCTTCTAAAGTCAATTCTAATGTTTTTAGTGCTCTATCAATTAGTGCTTCAGAAATATTTAAAAAGCTTCATGAGCGCATGGACCTATAAAAATAAAAACATCTTCTCATAACATAATTTGTCCTCTAAAAACAATTTGGATTTTTTTACTGATCTATCTCTTGTCAAATCTTTTTCCTAATTAATCAAGTTTAAATGGCTTATCAACACAGAGTTGTCTTCTACCCCATGGGACCTGCATGCCACTGTTAAAGGGGTTATGATAAGCAAAGTTGTGACATCACAAATGGGTTCCAGAAGCAATGTCAGCTAGATAGTAAATAAGTTAAAGCTATGACTGTTCAATGAAAATAGGATTATGGGATTTATTTTAATGAACAAGGTTAAAAGCTGAAGTTGTATAAGGTAAACAGTGATTTATAATTATGATAGTAACATAGGATGAAATGTGAGCTAAAACAACTAGTAATGTGCAGTAATTTACCATTATATAGAGGGGGGAGGAGTGGAGGTAGGTACTTCAAAGTACCTTCCTGGGACATACCATACCTTAGTATGTAGATCTATCCCTGAAAGTTTCATTTTCCTAACCCAACCCCTTTCCAATATAGCCAAAAGTAACTAAAGTAGAATTTTACTGCATAGGCTATACAATATTTAAAGTGTTGTTTTTTTTGGGTTTTGAGGGACAGGGGAGGTACCTAGGTTAGCTTTATATATTTTTGTCATTTTCAAAAGCTCAAAATGGCTTAAATGTTAATTTCCAATAAAAGTTATTGTTATATTCATAAAGAGCATTAAAAAAGACATCACATGGTATATTCACTTTATTTTTAAGTCAATGATATGATTTGCAAAAAATTTGCCCTCTTGGGTAACAAGATGTAAGGGTTTTAGTTTTACATAATTTTGTTCAATTGGATGCTGGTTTTTTACCATAATCTGTAGACCCATCCCTGAAAGTTTTATTTTCCTAACCTAAACCCTTTCCAAGATAGCAAAAAGTAACTAAATTAGAATTTTACCATTAGTTTTCTCAGAAAATGTTTGAAATAATTACAAAAAGTGCACTACAATAGATAGAAACATCAAAAGTTCTAGGCTACCTAGAGGCACAATACACCAAAAAATGCTTGACTGTTTAAATCTAAAAATAAAACACAGTACAAAAAATACATACTTGGTTATTCAAATCAAATCACAAAATGTTCAAGCATAAACTAAACTGCTAGAAATTACAATAATAAATGGTATAATCCGACATACCTGGGTAAAGTTCTACAAAATCATATTATTGAGTTAGGACAAAAGTGAATACACCATTTGATGCCTTTTTTATGCTGATTTCAAATATAATAATCATTTCTATTGGAAATTAATTTCAGCCCCCCCCCCCTATATATACCAATTCAGGGTTAGGTTAGGTATATATGGGGGGAGGGGGGGCTGAAATTCATTTCTGATAGAAATGATTATTATATTTGTAATCAGCATAAAAAAGGCAGTCAATATCTACCAAATCATATTATTGAGTTAGGAATAAAGTGAATATACCATTTGATGCCTTTTTTATGCTGATTACAAATATAATAAGCATTTCTATTGGAAATGAATTTCAGCCCCCCCCCTATATAGGCTATACCTAACCTAACCCTGAATTGGCATATAGCCTATAGGGGGGGAGGGGCTGAAATTCATTTCCAATAGAAATGCTTATTATATTCGTAATCAGCATAAAAAAAAGGCAACCCATGGTGTATTCACTTTATTCCTAACTCAATAATATGATTTGGTAGATATTGATGCCTTTTTTTATGCTGATTACAAATATAATAAGCATTTCTATTGGAAATGAATTTCAGCCCCCCCCCCCCCCCTATATAGGCTATACCTAACCTAACCCAACCTAACCTAACCCTGAATTGGCATATATAGGGGGGAGGGCTGAAATTCATTTCCGATAGAAATGCTTATTATATTCGTAATCAGCATAAAAAAGGCATCGAATGGTGTATTCACTTTATTCCTAACTCAATTATATGATTTGGTAGATATTGACCAAAAAGGCATCGATTGGTGTATTCACTTTATTCCTAATTCAGTAACATGATTTCCTAGAACTTTACCGATACCAAACAGTTTTTAAAATATTATTTCTTTCCACTTATCTTTTCAAACAATCTTTAAAATCTTGACAATTTTTGAGAGAAAATTGGGAGATGGCTCTCAGGATTTGGGAGAAAAGCGGGAGATGGATCTCAGGATTAGGTAGAATTTTCAGGTTTTTTTTTGTATTTTGTATTGAGTTTTTGGAGGTGTTCAAGCGATTTGAGCATAAAGTACCACATTCTAAATGTTTGGAGTGCATATTTACTTGAGCCAGCTGCAATTCTGGAAAGAAAATTCGTTGATCAACATTGTCAAACATGACAAAAGGAAGCAGCTAGAAGCTTGAAATGTATTCAATTTTGAAACTAAGTGCAGTTATTTCATTTAGACTCTAAACCTGTTTAATTAAGACATTTTTCTTCATCTTTCACTACTTTTTCTCCCCCTTTTGGTATTCCACATGACAGCCCACTAATTTCATGACGGGAAAGAAAATTTGGACGAATTACGGACACCAGGCCTTTGACCATTGAGTCTGATGTAAGAGGATAATTTTTTTTTACCACCATCCCCAGAGGTATTCACAAATGATAAAGAGAAAATGCAAAGTCACAGCTCATTAGTATTGATATAACTGAAAAAAAGTATAAAAAATAGCAAAACTTTCAGATATATATACCACATTACATTCATAATCTGTGTCTATTGGATGGCTTTTTATGTGAGCAACCTCCTCTGATCATGCAGTAACTTAGCTGTGCTGGTATACGCTACTACTCCTTTTAGCCTCTTACTGAAGGGCTGGTCAAACGTCAGTGTGTCTGCTGTAACTCCGTCTGCTGTAAGCACCGCGAATTCAAATCGCGGTGCCTCAATTGCCTGGGACGTTAGGAAAAATCCCTAAAAGACCACCCAACGGCCAGGTAAAAAAAAATAAAAAGAATGACCACGAAGTAAAACGTTCCGGAGATTAAGTTTTCTGGAGATTTTCGGGAGATTCGGTATCTTCTTTTTTTGTCGGGAGATTGATTAGAAATTCGGTAGATCTCCCGAAAAATCGGGAGAAGTGGAAACACTGTTTCTTCTTTGATGTTACAATCCATATTCGTCGAAATCCCTAAATGCAAAATGTGGAAAAGAAATCTTCGGTTTTCAAATTTAGCCGCAATTGCTCTGGTGACTTAGGGCACCAATTATTGTTTTTTTATGACCAAGGCACCTCGTACAGAAGAATTTGTCGTTGAAACTTTGAAAAGAGCTCAGTCGTTTGAAAATAAAGAGTTCTAGTTTCCATTTTAAGACTTGAAAGGGATTGGAGGGCAACCAGTCCCCCCACGTCCATCATATATCCAAACAAATCATATCAAAATTTTGAGATAGCCATTTTGTTCAGAATAGTTGAAAAACCCAGTAAATGCGTCTTCGGGGACACCTCCCCCCCATAGCCGACACGCCAATCGCTAAAAATTTGCTAGCTGTCCATTCTTCACACATAAGTTTGTTTTAGAAGGGGCGGTCTTATAAGCTATGGAGAGATCCCATTCAGTTGGAAATCAGAAATTTTGGAGATTTTTATTGGAATCAAAATTTATCAAAGATTACTTAGCAACCCTCACGGAATTTTTTCCTCAAATACATTCGATTGAAACTTAAGAAAGCCGTTTTGTCCAAAATAATCAGGAGAGCATGTCATAATGCCTTAAGGTTGACACAAACCCGTAGGGCCTAGGGGCAAGGGTTTTAAGTTAAGCCCCCCCCCCCCCCCCCGAGGAATTAAAGTTTTTATTGAGGTGGTGGTCGTATGAACTTTGGAGGAGGCTCAGTTGATTCGAAATTGAAACTTCTAGTTCCCTTTTTTAGATTTGAAAGTAATTGGACGGCAACATAGTTTCCCAAAACACATCCAATCAAAATTTTGGACAGTTATTTCTTAGCATTGTTGAAAGGTCCAGACATGTATGAAAATATAAAAGTGAAACTTAAACTTTCCCTACTAGCTAATGAGTGTAATAGCCTTTCATTTGATTTTACTGTTTCTCTGCGGGGAGATTCCTTGTCTCAGTAAAGAAGAGGGCAAGCAAAGTGCTATTTCGTGTCCTTAATAACAGTATTTTAAAGCCATAATCAAATTTACTTACATCTTATTTTCAGTGTGGTATTAATTTGTCTTTGATTGGCTATGCAGATGACTAACTGAACTTGATCCGGTTTCTGCGTTGGCAAGAAAACAATTTTATCAAGTTACAACAAGATTATAGCCACATTGGACACCAGTTTAATGCTGAAAACTCTGAAGTGCTACTTTTTAATTTGAAATTCGATGCTTGTTGAAGATTCAAAATGTATGATTTCATTATTGAGCTTGTGGATGGTATTGTATATTTAGGGATTTCTTTTAGAAAGTTAATGCTAGAAACGCAGCAACTACTGCTTTCTAATTTTCGGAAGGGGTCCTCTTTTACTTATAGCTGTATATTGGCAAATATGCGGAAGTTTGACTGTCGTCTGTTGGACCAAGTGTAAAAGGCTATGGTTTTGCCTCATTACCTGTACCTTAGCCCGTTTTGGTGCATTTATACGGCTACAGATAAACCAAAATTGCGTTCACTGTACTATAAATATGCTAGGTTTTTGCTGCGGTTGCCACCATGGACAAAAATAGGCATATTACGCGCCAGTACGGTGTTACCAACCCTGAAGAAGTGGTTCTGTCGCAAATTGATTGAAATAATTCGTATTTCAAATCCCACTCGTGGGCCGAATCCCATCTGTGGGTCACCCATGGGGTGGGCGGCATTTGTTTCTGGTTACTGTGTTTTTCTGTTGTCTATGTTACAATAATTAGTGTCTTGTGTTTTGTATTTTTTGGGGGGTTCAATTGTTGTTGTTTTTTTATTTATGGGTATAAAATGCATCCATTCACTTATTCATAAGGTTTTAATGTAAAGGGCAGTGTTATAAACATTGCAGGAGGTTCATTTGATTGGAAATTTAAAGTTGTAGTTTCCTCTCTAAGAGTCAAAATTTATCGGAGAGCACGAATCACCCCCCTCCAAGTATTCTTTTATTCAAGTGCATCCGGTCAAAATTTTCTTCAAATGCATCCAGTACGGTCAAAATTTTGAGATAGACATTTTGTTGAAAATAATCGAAAGATCACATAACAATGCGTCTGTCGTTAACATGAACTTTTAGAGCCTGGAGGTAAGGGCTATAAATTATGTATCAAGGGCTCATAAGGCTCTTATAGAAAATCTTAGCTTATAAACTTTAGAGGAGGCTCATTTGATTGAAAACTGTATTTGACTGAAACTGTATTTCTAATCTGAAAGTACTCGAAATATAAAGTTAGAATTAATATCATATCCGTTGGGCATTGTTTGACAAAGAATATCTAGGAAATATGAACTTTCTTGGCATCATCAGGGCAGAAACCTTAAGTTACTAAATCCTTAAATTAAATTACTTTAAACCCTTGCCCCTGCGAGTTCGTGTCAACCTTGAGGCATTATGACATGCTCTCCTGATTATTTTGAACAAAACGGCTATCTTAAGTTTCGATTGAATGTATTTGAGGAAAAAATTCCGTGAGGAGAGCTAGGTAATCTTTGATAAATTTTGATTCCAATAAATATCTCCAGAATTTCTGATTTCCAATTGAATGAGATCTCTTTATAGTTTATAAGACCGCCCCTTCTAAAACAAACTTATATGTTAAGAATGGATAGCTAGCAAAACTTTTAGCGATTGGCGCATCCGCTATCGTGGGGGGGGGTATCCCAAAAAAAGTAATTACTGGGTTTTTTAACTATTCTGGACAGAATGGCTATCTCAAAATTTTGGCATGATTTGTTTGGATATATGATGGAGGTGGGGGGACTGGTTGCCTTCTAATCCCTTTCAAGTCTTAAAATAGAAACTAGAACTTTTTATTTTCAATCGACTTCTTCTTCTTCTATTTAACAGCAGGCGGGCTTTACAGTAAAACTATTTAGCCCTTTTCCTTTTGCTTCAATCTGTGGGCTACAGAGCTACTGGCTTGATTGCCTCATATTTATTAGATATATTCAGATATCTTTCAGCAGATCTTTCGACTCTAGGAGTTCAAATATAAGATGATAGATGTCGACTTCTATGCTCTGTGTGCAGGTATAGTTGGCTAGGCTCTTGGCTGATAGTGGGATTTTGTGGTGTTTGAAGTATTTTAACAGTTTAGAAAGCAAGGTATGTTGTGCAGACGTCAGCATATTACATTCAAATAGGCAATGGTCAATTGTTTCATTATTCATATTACAATGCCTGCAAAGAGGGGACAGGGGAATTGAACCACTTGAATTAGAAAGCTAATATGAGAATGCAAGGAAATTTAGTCCATTTGTTCCAGAACGAATTCTATGATAAATTTTAGAAAGATACTTATTGGGAAAGGGGGAAAGGATAGGATTAATCTTATTAAAATTAATATCTGATAGCCTCCATCGGTAAATATCTCTAATTGGGATTGGTCTCCCACTTGGCTGGTCAATATTTATAGCATTTTTTTTATTTCATCAACCTGATGATTACCACTTATGCCAGAGTGGCTAGGAATGTACTGAAAGTAAGTTTTTTATGCCACTTGAAGCAAGATTATCAATAATACTGAGACAATGATAAGTGTCAATGTCCAACTTATATTGAGGAGCTGAGGCCAGCAACTCAAGACTTGATAAAGAGTCGGAATAGATGATAATATTATTTGAATTATCAATCAAAGGTTGGTTTTGCTTAAGGTGTTCTAATGCCATGATTATGGCATTTAACTCAGCAGACATTATAGATAAATTATTAAATAATCTCTTGCCCATAGCAATTTTCAGGTGAGGAAGGAATACACCACATGCTACCTTCTCATTCATTTTTGACCCATCAACAAATATTTGGAAGTGATTTTTATAGGTAATTGTATTAAGTTCTGCAAATTTTTTCTGAACAAAAGCAATGGTGGTTAAATCTTTATTCCATTTTGAAAATTCAGTATTTATTATGGGAAATGACCAATTCCATGGAGGGGATTAGGGGAAAGTAGGTGCAATAGACTTTGCTGGTACAGGGAACTTCTTTTGAATATTGGCATACTCATCTGCAATACCTCTATACATGGCTGGATTTCTTAACCAATTATGTAATGTGTGTGAGCTATTTGATTCAATTTTTGTAAGATGTTTTATCAAGAGAAAGCTACGTCTCTCCCTTATTGTTGTTAATCCACTCTCCATAAGCAGAAACTTGGTGCTTGTGGGTTTCCTAAGACCAAATATGAGACGTATTATATAATCTTGTGTTGTTTCAATTTTTTGCATCTGGGTCTTTGCACATGCACCATAGACAATGAGCCCATAGTCAATATGGGGTCTTATATGTGATTTTTAAAACTGGAGTAAGGTTTTCTCCTTACAACCCCAGGGTGTGGACAGAAGTCTTTTTAGTATATTTGCTTTTCTATAGCATTTTTTTTTTGTGTTTGAAATGTGGAGGTGGAAATTAAGTTTTTGGTCAAGCATGAGACCTAGGTAATTAATATTATTATCTTCTGGAATAGTTGTTTTATTTAGAGTTAGTTTTGCATTAAGATGGTTTCGCTTCCGGTGAAATTGGATTATTTTTGACTTGGTGGGTGCAATGGGTAAATCAGAATGTTGAGAGAATTTTTCAAACTGGAAAACCGACTTTTGCAGATTTGACTGTGCTATGTGAAAGGTGTTGCCAGATGACCATAGCACCAGATCATCAGCATATTGTAGATTCGTGTGGGGTAGGTTCATTTCCCAGAGATATAGGGCAAATAGGAGGCAACTGAGGACTGCTCCCTGAGGTAGGCCTTTGGATATTGTCTTTTGGGGTGAAGAGGCTGAACCAACACAAATAATGAAACTTCGCACTTCTATGAAGGATTTAATAAAGGATACCAGCTTAGGAGGTACTCCAAGGTTTGCAAGTTTATTTAAAAGGATTTGGTGGTTCACATTGTCATATGCTCCTTCAAAATCTAGAAAAGCTGCCACTAGGATATTATTTTTTGAGAAAGATTCATTTATTGCATTTGTTAGCAAAGTGAAAGCATCTGTTGAGGAGTGGTATTTCCTAAATCCAGTTTGAGTGTGTGGGATCATGATATTTTTCTCAACAAACCAGAGGAGTCTGTGATAAATCATTTTCTCCATTATTTTCCCCATCACAGGTGTAATCATTATGGGCCTATAAGACTCAGGGTTATCTTTTGGTTTATTTTTCTTTAGGATTGGTAGGAGGGACGAACATTTCCATATATTGGGCAACCTAGAAGATGCCCAAGCGTGATTATAACAATTTAGCAGTTCTTGTTTGTATGAAGGTGTGAGATTCTTTATCCATGTAGGGTGTATATTGTCATAGCTGCTGCTAGTTTTGGACCTAATATGATGTATTGCATTATTCAATTCCTGGATTGAAAATGGATTAGTTATGTACTCAGATCCTGGGCGTGGTTGGTAACTAGGGTTCATAGGAATTGTGGACAGTTTGCTTTGATAATTTGATGTTAGCTTATTAACAAAAAGAGTTGCAAATAGGTTAGCCTTTTCAATATCATTGTCATAATGGGTATTATTATGTATAAGCTCATACAGGAGTGGGTTGGGAGAAGTCTTTTTCCCACATATGTGGCTTATGATTTTATGTATAATTGGCTCATGTGTTTCTCTGGAGAGATTATTTGCAAAATTATTCCAGTATTTATATTTAGCATCTATTATAGTCCTTTTTAGATTAGATTCTGCTTGTAATTTTTTAAATATGTAGTAGGTGTTGGTTTTTTTATGAATTCTGTCCTAGCTGCCTTTTTTATCCTCCATTTATTTAGGCACTCATTTGTCCACCATGCTTTAGGAATTTGTTTAGGGAATGTTTTCTTAGGTGTTGTCCTGGGGATAGCATGATTAGCTGTATTTATTAGTAAAGATGTCAAGGCTTCAGTATGTGTGTCAACTGTTGTGTTAGAAATGCATGAACTTTGGGTGAAACTTGTAGTTTCATCATTTAGCTTATTTTGGAAAATAGACCAATTTGCTTTAGTGTTGATATATTTGGAGGTATGAGATGAAGTTTCAGCAGGTTCATTTAGGGAGCAAACTATAGCAAAGTGGTCTGTACATAGACTATCAATTTTATTTATGTAAATTTTGTTCAAAAAATTTAAAGACACAATTTGTAGGTCAATTGTGGAGAATTTGCCACTTTTGGGGTTAAAATATGTATTCAGGTTTGGAGGGTAGCAACAGCTAATTCATTATTATTTGAAGTCATATGCTCAATAAATTTACCAGCTTTATTTGCTGGTTTATTCCCCCACAAAAGGCTGTGGGCATTGAAATCACCACAAATAATGATATTTTTTAACATATTAGAATTATTTATATAATTAAAGAAATCCTTGGCATCTGTAGTTTGGTCATTAGGGTTATAAAAGCTTATTATGTAGGTTTTTAATTATTCAGCCAAACACTTATACCAATTACATCAACATCATTTTCAAAATCTGGAAAATTGATGCCACAAAATTTTATATTATTATTAACTAATAAAGCTACACCACCTCCTTTTCTCTCTGAAGATCTATCCTTTCTCAGGATAGTATATCCCAGAGACTTAATTTGTTGATTTTGGGTTAAATGAGTTTCCTGGAGGCAAGCAATATTAATGGAATTATTATTCATAAATGATATTAGTTCATTTAGCTTATTTTCTGTGAGTGATCTTACATTCCATTGGAGTATTGATAAATGTTGTGTTGTTGATTTATTCTTCATATGACTGTGTATCAATGTTCAGCTTTGTTAAAAGTAAAGCAAGATCTTTTTTTCCTTGAATGAGCATATCATCTGGGATGTAGATTTTTGCCAATTCTGCAATAGTTTTTGTTTTCTGTAGTTGATGTATGTTCATGGCCTGAACTGCATTACAGTTTAGAATGAATAAGCATATATTTGGGGATTGCATTTTTGGTAGTGCATCCTGTTTGTTGGTTAAGGGATTGATTCCTGGTAGTGTTTCTGGTTTGTTTCTTCTTGGGAGGGAGGGCCAGGCTGGCCTCATCTCACCGGAAAACGAGGCTTGCTGGCTTGGTGATTCCTTCTGATAGGGATTTGAGCTAGGGGGCTTAGAAGATATTGTTTTATATGGGGTGCTTGATGCATTTGGGGCATTTGACTTGGGGGTTTTGGTTGGTTTCATTACAGCCTTTATTTGGTATTGTTGGGCAGCATTTGCTTCCATTGCTGCAAAGGGGTATGGGATGGCCTTCTCTGTTGATATTTGGAGTGTTAGAGCTCTTTTCTTGTATGCAGGGCATAATGATTTATTTGTAGATTCATGTGGGCCTTTGCAATTGATGCATGTAGGCTGGGTGTTGTTGCAAGTTGTCAGCTCTTTAGGATGGAAAGATTTACAATTACTACACTCTTGGAGAATTTCATTGCATTTGTTTGTCGTGTGTCCCAGTTTGAAACACTTCTGACACTGAATAGGCTTAGGTTTGTATTCCTTGTGTGGTTTGATTTGCCCAAATAGGAATAATTTTTCTGGGATATCAATTTTATCCTTTAGTGTGAATAAGAAGGATCTACTAGTTTTTTAGGCCAGTAGAGTTAGGTTTTTCCAAGTTGGGTAACATCCTCAACTGGGATTGTGTTTCCAGCCCTATCTGAGAGGCCTTCTTTTAACTCCTGAGTAGATATTTCTGGGGAACATTATAAACTACAATTTTTGTTGGTGATTGTTTTGGGTTCCAATTAGATGCATTAATTGGGATATTCAGAAGGGATTTAAGGTTAGTTATTGTATCTGCTGATTTCTGATCTTCTACAGCTATTAGCAGAGATCTATCACGGTTAATGTTAAGAGAGAACATTGATTTTAGCAATTTAAAAATTGCAACTCTTATTGCAGTGATCATTTTTATTTCAAAGGGGTAGTGGGAGTAATTTTAAGGTAATTCCTAATTTTTTGGAGGGAGGATCTTGGGCAGGGAGAGGGGAAATGCTTTTAATTGGGGAGATTTTTTTCCTTTTTTTAGAGCTTCTAGAGAGGACCTCTTGAAACCCATTATCATCATTTATGGTTGCATTAGGACCTACAGTTATCATTGTCCTATTCTCCGAATTGGAGCTATCATTAGAACTTTCAGATAATGTGCTTGACCAGCCAGGATGGGTATCTTTCACTATGGAATTTGATTTGGGATCTGGGGGGACGTTTTTTTTTGGAGGACTTCTAAACATTGCCTATTGGAAAAAGCTTTAAACACAAATATAAAACTAAAACAAGAAGGGAAAATAGATGATATCAAACCGTCTGCACTATACTATGGGGAGGATAAACACCACAGTATAGCCCTGAGGATTGACTTGAGCAGGATAGGTTTGGTACAACTGCTGATTAGAAGCGATAATAATCACAAGAAAATATATTTCGATTTTCTTATAAGGTCGCTGTTGTGTGATTGAATACAATTGAGTATTCACGACTCAGAATACGACTGAGCCCTTTTCAAAGTTTCACTGACAACTTCTTCTGTACGAAGTGCCTTGGTCATAAAAAAAAACAATAAATTGTGCCCAAATCACCAGAGCAACTGCGGCTAAATTTGAAAACCGAAGATTTCTTTTCCACATTTTGCAATTACGGATTTGGACGAATGTGGATGGTAACATCAAAGAAGAAATGATATTTAAAAAAATATCAGTTATGTTGGATTATGCTATACTATTTATTAGTAATTTCTAGCAGTTTAGTTTATGCTCGAACATTCTGTGTTTTGATTTGAATAACCAAGTATGTATTTTGTGTACTGTGTTTTATTTTTAGATTTAAACAGTCAAGCATTTATTTGGTGCATTGTGCCTCCAGGTGGAAGTTTTGATATTTCTATCTATTGTAGCCTAGTGCACTTTTTGTAATCATTTCAAACATTCTCTGAAAAAATAATGGTAAAATTCTAGTTTAGCTACTTTTTGCTATCTTGGAAAGGGGTTAGATTAGGAAAGTAAAACTTTCAGGGATGGGTCTACAGACTAGGGTAAAAAACAGTATCCAATTGAGCAAAATTAAGTAAAACTAAAACCCTGGTAAATATCTACCAAATCATATTATTGACTTGTGCATAAAGTGAATATACCACTTGATGCCTTTTTTATGCTGATTACAAATATAATAATCATTTCTATCAGAAATGAATTTCAGCCCCCCCCCTATATATGCCAATTCAGGGTATATATTTCTACATTAGGGGTGGGGGTAAAGTTTAGGTAAATATCTACCAAACCATATTATTGACTTAGGCCTATGCATAAGTGAATGTACCACTTGATGCCTTTTTATGCTGATTACATATAGGGTAAGACACCCAGTAGTCGGCCACCTGCCTATTCCCGGACAGAATCTTTGATAGGAATGAATCATCATCCTATTCACGGACAAAAGTCTCCTAATTCCAGACTAGGGTAAAAAACAGTAACCTATCCAATTGAGCAAAATTAAGTAAAACTAAAACCCTGGTAAATATCTACCAAATCATATTATTGACTTGCACATAAAGTGAATATAGCCTACCACTTGATGCCTTTTTTATGCTGATTACAAATATAATAGGCTAATCATTTCTATCAGAAATGAATTTCAGCCCCTCCCTATATATGCCAATTCAGGGTATATATTTCTACATTGGGGGGTGGGGGTAAAGTTTAGGTAAATATCTACCAAACCATATTATTGACTTATGCATAAAGTGAATGTACCACTTGATGCCTTTTTATGCTGATTACATATATAAAAATCATTTCTATCAGAAATGAATTTCAGCCCCCCCCCCCATATATACCAATTCAGGGTATATATTTCTACTTAAGGGTGGGGGGGGGGGGTAAAGTTTAAACTTACCTCCCATTTATATCAGAAACAAAATTTGCCCCCCCCCCCCCCTAATGTAGAAATATATACCCTGAATTGGCATATATAGGGTGGGGGGCTGAAATTCATTTCCAATAGAAATAATTATTATATTTGTAATCAGCATAAAAAAAAGGCATTGAGTGGTATATTCACTTTATGTGTAAGTCAAAGCCTAATATGATTTGGTAGATATTTACCAAAGTTTAAACTTACCTCCCATTTACATCAGAAACAAAATTTGCTCCCCCCCCCTAATGTAGAAATATATACCCTGAATTGGCATATATAGGGGGGGGGACTGAAATTCATTTCCAATAGAAATGATTATTATATTTGTAATCAGCATAAAAAAAGGCTTCAAGTGGTATATTCACTTTATGCATAAGTCAATAATATGATTTGGTAGATATTTACCAAAACCCTTACATCTTGTTACCCAAGAGGGTAAATTTTTTTGCAAATCATATTATTGACTTACAAATAAAGTGAATATATTATGTGATATTTTCTTTTATGCTCTTTATGAATATAATAATCACTTCTGTTGGAAATTCAAATTTAAGCTCTTTTTGAGCTCTTGAAAATGACAAAAATATAAAAACTTAAACTAACCTAGGTACCTCCCCCTTGGGAGTATACCCAATAGATAATATCTAAAAATTTGTATTCTATAGAATGTAAAAATAATATCCAACCATGCTTAGTTATTGCCAAAATTATCCAACTAATTAGCTATCTGAAAAATCCTTTTAAGCAAATAAGAAATTATCCAACTAGGAAAATAATTAAAATTTAAAAGAAAAATTGTTTTATCTTGCTAGCCAAATACAATAAAGCATAAGAGCCAACTTAGTATCTCTAACTAGGTCAATAACACTTTAACTTAATACTTCTGATGTATATCTAACTAGACAGATAATTAAATTCTTCATGCAAACTAGTGATAATATCCACTAGTCAGACAATTTTTTCTCTTAGACTTAGCATGAACATCTAACTTGGTGGATAACACTTTGTCCTAGCCCTTCTGATATTACTCCAACTAGGTAGTTAAGTAACTTCCTGCCTAGTTAAATATACATCAGAAGATCTAAGACTCAGCATTATCCACCTAGTTAGATATTCTTGCTGTGCCTAAAAGAAACAATTTATCTGGCTAGTTGGATATTATCCCAAAACAGTATAATGAAATTTACTTATCCTCCTTGGATATATATCAGGAGTGTTAAGACTTGGTATTATCCACCTAGTTTGATGTTCATGCTGTGCCTAAGAGAAATGAATTATCTGGCTAGTTGGATGTTAACCTCAAACTGCTTAGAGAATCTTCTTGTCTGCCTAGTTGGATATATATCAGAAACACTAAGCTACATTATTATCCAACTGGTAGATATTCTCTCTGCCTAAGAGAAACAATTTATCTGGCTAGTTGGATGTTAACCCCAAACTGCTTAGAGAATCTTCTTGTCTGCCTAGTTGGATATATATCAGAAACACTAAGCTACATTATTATCCAACTTGGTAGATATTCTTACTGTGCCTAAGAGAAACAATTTATCTGGCTAGTTGGATATTAACCCAAAACTGCTTTGAGAATCTTCTTATCTGCCTATTTAGATATATATCCAAAATACTAAGCCATATCATTATCCAACTAGGTAGATATTCTGTATATTGCATAGACAGTCAAATATTCTAGGTAGGTAAAGGTGTAAGAGTCTTAAAAATGTTATTATCTGTCTTGCATGATATTTTATCTTGATACTTCATTTAACTGGATATTATTTTTATATTCTATAGAATGTAATTTTTTAAAGAATATCCATTGGGCACATTCCCCCTCTCCCTCCACCCTCAAAACCCCCAAAAACAACACTTTAAATATTGTATATTCAATTAAAACTTTGCTATACATTGTATTTCTCTACACAGTGTCTTGCATCATCCCGTCAAAATGGGGTTTTCATTTAGTCTTCAGTTTGAGATATATAAAAGAGTGGGTATATTGAAGGAGTATCTGCAAAATTTATTGTTACAATTTTTATTTATCCATCTTAATTGTGGAAAGTCAGTGCTTGTGGACTAAAAAAGAGATTTATTATGAAATAGTAAGTTTAAAACAGATGTTTTAAGCCTTTTTACACCCTATATATTTTTATGTTTTTTTAATTTTCAAGAGCTCAAAATTGGAATTCCCAATAGAAGTGATTATTATATTTGTAAAGAGCATAAAAAAAGGCATTGAGTGATATATTCATTTTATTTGTAAGTCAATAATATAATTTGCAAAAAATTTACCCCAAAGAGGAATTGGGAAAAATTGTACATATCTCAAAAGGTAAAAATCTAAGCTATGCATCAATATGGTTAGCCTATTATCAAAATTGTTTAAGATCAAGCACTTAAAATTAGGCTATTAGTGTATTGACTTACCTACAAGGACCTCTTTCTGGAAATACAAATAATTCTATTTTGATGTATATATCCTTTTATTGTTTCAGTTTTATTCACATATTAACAGAAAGCTGACTTTCTTCTGATTCTATAAATGTAACTTTTATTGCTTGATATTTATTCTTTAAATCACAAATATTAAATAAATTTTTCTTTTAAATTGCTTGTCAAAACAAAGACCACATTTTCAATTGATGCTGACAAATTATTGATGAAAATTTGTCCAAGAAGGGAGAGTTCTTGTTACTGCCCTCACATTGCATCATGCTATAGTAAAATAGGGGTGGTCCAAAAAGCCATTGCTATTTTTCCAGAATGCCAAAATAAAAGTGGTCTTTCCCAAAAAGAGATCTTTTGCCCTATAGTAGGCCTATGTCCTGGGAAGGTATTTTGAAGGTCCAGGAATGAACCAGGATCCACCAACAAGTATTTCAACACATGTCAAATTGGGTTCTGACTTATGTCAAAAACAGGCAACTTTTGTTCTGTTGAATTTGTAGGTGAAATTGCTCCAGTTTAAGAAAATTGGAGTTTTGTACCTGAAGTTTCTGATAAAATTTCAAACTTCTAATCAAACTGTTAAATTTGTAGACGTTTTTCCTACATTCTGAAACCCTATTCAAATTAGGCCTTCTTGAGTAGGCTAGAGTTTTTTTTTTTTTACAAAAACTGTAAAATTACCAGTACCATTACTCTACCTACCTCCACTCCTCCCCCCTCTAGAGGGCAGTGATCTTTGATAACCTTTAAATATTTCTGTTTTATGAAAGTGAAACCTTGCAAAATAGATCTTCTGCTTAAATGAAGTACAACAAAATTGTTTTCAGCTTCACAACTTTGCTCAATCCAAATTTATAAGGTTTAAAGATATGCAAATACATTTCCTAAACTTTGAATAAAACCATTGATATGGCTTAAAATTCTACTCAAATAACAGGAATTGCATTTTCAGAACTAAAGCCAGAGAAAAAGAAACTGATAACTGGAAATTAAGGTAAAATATTGTTTGGTCAAAATTTCAGTAGGTACCTTTCATGTAGGCAAATTGCAGGACCCTCTAGAGAGAGAAGGAGTAGAGGTTCAAAATACCTTCCCTGGACCTACTTTAGCCTGTAAACCCATGCCTGAAAGTTTCATTTTCCTAGCCTATCCCCCCTTTCCAAGATATCCAAAAGTAATCAAAGTAGAATTTTACCAAATCTGCAAATGTATTGCTTAAATTTAGTAAATACCAATTGATATGGCTTAAATTCTACTCAAAATAATTTTAATTGTATTTTCAAAAGTAAAACCAGAGACAACAAAACTGATAACTGAAAATTAAGAAAAAACTTTGTTTTGTCTAAATTTCAGTAGGCTAGGTTTATAAGACTTACAAATTCGTGGAGGTTTTACATAGAAGCTCGGCAATACCTTCCCAAGATATGTTTTGGGCCCTGGATTCATTACTGAAAGTTTCATTTTTCTAACCTAACCCCTTAACAAGATAGTGAAAAGTAGCTATACTGGGATTTTACTGCAGAAAGCTGTTAGACCAATATTTGTAAGAAGACAAGAATTGATTAGACTCTGGAAGAAAAAACAGAAATTTGAAAGTCTTTCAATATTTTAACTGTGACCAGTTATTAAAATAAAAATTAGTTTTTTATAGGTAACCAATTTAAACCAACAAATGGTTTACATACTTAAAAATGAGAGGAACTTTAAACAAATTTGGGTTATATATTTGCACATTAGGGGGGTACAGTACAGTGGGTTGGCATTCAAAATATTTTAGCTACAATTATTCTGCATATTATGAAGTAAGAATTGTTTTTAGACTTCACACTGTCCAAATACTTTACTCCCAACCCCCTAATGTGCAAATATATTGCCCAATCCATAAATTTCCCATCTATTCTTTCACTTCTCTTTGTTTTTTCTCATGCTAAGGTGAAAGGAACTGGTTTACAGTCTGTCAATGCATGAACAACTTGAGCAGTAGTGGGTATATCATACAGGTACCAAATGTAGCCTGTATTATAAGCCAGTTTTGCCTTGTTTTCTTTTGCAACTATCACTTTTGCCATTAAGAAATGTCTTGTTGAACAAAAAAAGATAAAAACCTGCAAAATCACTAGATAAAAACCTGCAAAATCACTCAAAATCTAATGGTAAGTTGATGTTCCCCAGTCACTTGTTGCATCTGAATGGATTTATTATGATAAGATCTAATAAATGTGTCAGTAACCGTCAACTAGCCTTTAGTTGAACTAATTTTGAAAGCATTTGATTTAAGACAAGGTTTGCAGCTAAATTGTCAGGCATCTTCCTGGATCCTAGTATAGGCTTTCAATATGATTGAAAACTGTTGCTTTTTCAAGTTAACAATAGACAGTATTTTGCAATTTTACAATTGAATTTCGGCTACTTGTTAATTATGCAGCAAAAACCCAAGAAGTGAAGTTATGTTACTCCTAATGAAATAATGCCAAATATTGTGAAAATGTAATACTTTAGTAACAAAATTATGAAAGCTACAACAGAGAACTATGGAAAGCAGTGTACTTTTTCCACTGAGCCTAGGCTAATTGTCTCCAAATATGGGTAGCTAAACCATTTTTTATTCTTCAATCTTTCCTATAAAAATTTATGAGTGTCTTCTGGATCATTAACAAGGACCAAATTTTGTTCGAAAAAAAAAAGAAAAAAGATATTGCTAATTTGAACTTTCATTGCCTTATTTTGTTGGAACAGGGAGAGAAAAAGAAACACCCAATTTCTGAGTATTTTCATGCATGAAGCAGCTGAACCAGGTACAAAACAAGTTCCTGGGCCCTAGTTTAGAATCTAATTCTGATTGTATCTAAAGCATCACTTTTCTAGTACACCAAAATTCATGATCTTATAGTAGTTCTGGCTAGTATTGTTAATGCTGGGTGAGTGGAAACCTGGCCATTAAACTCCTTTAAACTGTTCACAAATATCATATATGCATTACTCCAACAAAATTAAAGGCACTAAAACAAAATAAACAGAAAGAAATTCATTATTTATTTAACTTTAAGACATACTTTTTAAAAATGTAAAAATAAAAGAAAGGAAAAATTTCAGAAAGTTGTGAATAAATGGACAAAATACCAATTTGAAAATCTATCATAGTAAATACAGAACAATCTGCAGCTTTTGTAGAAAAAATATAAAACTGGAGTGCTATTTCCAAGTTTTGTTGATAGTATGGTATTTTTTATAATTGGCATTAATTTTTTCAGAGATAATATTACGGAGTTGCCTGAAATTCCAAAAATGGCTGAACCTATCACCCTTCCTGAGCCTTCTGTTGTCAAAAATGGTAAGTTATTCTTTTAAATTTTGGTAACAAAATAAAATTAAAGCTGCTTTGGTTTAGTAAATATTTTCTCTTTCTTCCTCTTGCATAGAAGGTTCTCCTCAATAAAAATAACAAAAAGAAAGAACATACACAGTACAAAAGCTTGGATCTAGTCCTTAAGAGTTCAGGGTAATGAAAGGGCTATTTTGCAACACAAAAGTCTATTTTATTAGCCATAGTTTTTCCAGTTTAGGGAGACAACAAGTCTTCAGGTTGACAAATTTCCTCTGACTCTTTGTTGTTAAATCTCTCTTGTTTGCAATTCAGGAAAACAGTTCACTTTTTGCTGTCTTTTTTCTGTTTCACTGTTTGCAAACAGGAAGTTTACTCTTTCTTGTTTGCAGGCATAAATAATAATTACAATAAAAAGTAAAAAAAAATTATTCCTACCAAAGAGTTCATTTTTGGGGCAGCCACAAAAATTATCTCATGGACTAGTTTCTCTCTTGTATAATAAGCATCTGTTTTAAACCAAATTATCCACTATCAATTTTCATAAGATTGCTGGATATTTATTTGTTTTCTGTGATTGTCTTTTTGTGATCTGTAAATAAATGACGAAAAAAGATAGGGATAATTTACTATGCTGGTGACAGAAGAGGTGATATCAAGCAATATTCTCTTTTTTTCAGTTACCACTAAGCACCCCTTTTGGTAGCTAACCTACAAGCTATGGATTTTTATCTTGTCGCATTTATTTTTGTCTTGTTGTGTTTGTGTTGTTATTTATTATTTGTATTATTTCCTTGGCAAAAAGCACATAATTCAGTCAGGTTTTTCTAACTTTTCAAAATTTTGTCAATTTTCCAAAACTTGTTATTAAGAGAAGTCCTGGTATTGCTAGTTTTATATATTTTTGTAAATAGAACTCAACTGGGGGGGGGGGGGGGTTGCAAATTTTTTTTTTTTACATTTTTCTGGGGATTTTTCCAATAGAATTTACACAACTTCTCCTTTCCCACTCTGCGCATATTCATTTATGTTCCAAGTACTCGTTTTTTTTGTTTTTTTTTTTCATAAATATGTATTATTTGTTCAGTATAGCTAATTGTGATTATCTAATAAATGGCCTGCCAAAAATATTTTATGTTTTATTTTACAGGAAATATTGTCCTCATGTTTATTGTAAATAATATTTTCACAACATGGATTTGTTATTGATTTTAATCAATTCTTGTCCTTAGATTTAAACTTAAGCCCTATTGAATCTGATGATAGTTTGAACTAAAATAGTCTGATTCTTATTTTTGTTGTGTTTTAAAATTGTGAGCTTGCCCCCAGGCCATATTTTCTCTCAACTTAGAGTGATTTTAAATATAAGATACTTTGGAGGGAGGAGGAGGGTCTGAACTTGAAAAATTATTCTTATAATGGGTATTATTTTGTAAATAGTTCAGTTCTTCCATTTAGTCAGTGATCCAAGGCTTGCTATTGTTCAAAAAAAGGGAGGGGGTGGCTCACATCAGCTGCAGTTGATTTGAGGGTGGATTCCAGGGTAATCGGGGGCGCTGATAACGAATATTGGGGTGCACAAGTTTGTACGTGTGTAGAACATGGTCATTTTAGTCTATAAAGTCAAATTTGGCCTACAACGACGTCATACTGCTCTTGATTTTTTTTACATGGTAAAATAAACGAAAACTTTATAAACTTGACATATTCTGAATCCTAAGAACAAGGCCTTGCACCTGGTATTTTTAGTTTTTCCCCACAACCATTATTATTCTAGTTAACCCCTATTTAATTTTGAAAACAAGGTTTTTTAATATACTTTTTCTTAGTTTTTGGTTTTTCTGAAATTTTTGCCTGCATAAGTATATTTTTTTATGCTTTATTTGAATTCTGCTCGTCATTACGAGTCTAACCATTTGCCTCTTTTCCAAAATATCTTACATCTTGAGCTGCTATTTATTTTTTCTAAATAATGTCAAAGCTTTTGGAAATTAGCCCACAATGACCAAGTTTTTTTTTTTTTTTTTTTAGCTGTTAAAAAAAGTGAAAACGAATCAAACTGCACATCATTCGAACCGCCAGAATGTCTTTTACACGTTGTTAATAAAAACAAAGTCGAGACTTGAATCTGCAAGAATATATAAGAGTTTGAACAAGAAAATCCCCCCCCCCTAAAAAAATAAAATTTTCTAGTGACGTTTTACCCGAAATATTTTCAACACAACCTATTATTTTTTATCTCACCGATAAAATCATCTCAGCGATCTATCAAACGATAGTTCGCTCTTTTCTGAATCATATCATTGATTTACGTTCTATACAACTAATATTTTTAACCAGGAAAAAACAAACAAACAGATGCCTCGTTCTGCAATCGCATGCGCGGGTTTGGTTTCCACAGCAATAAAAAAAGCCAAGCAGCTTGCATATTGGGTTTTAGTTGCATAAAGTGCTTAGCCATAAAAGGCTAATTTCTCCTATATATGCTAAAATCGTCAAGTTTTACATTAGTGCGAGCATGTGCACCCCGATATTCGTTTTAAGTACCTTAGATTACCCCGGAATCCGTACTCCAACCAACTGCGGCTGTTGTTAGTCACCCCCTTCCTCTTTTGAACGATAACAAACCTTGGATCACTGACTATTGCATAACGTACTGAAAACTACGACATAAAAGGAAAATATTTTGGACATTTATCTGATCTAGTTGAAGGTAAGGATTCCGGCAACAACTATTTTAGGGGGTGTCAGTTGTCTTGCGTGAGGTACACCATGTTGGTACAACTAGTTCTGAAGCATGTAAACAGATAGGATATGCGTTGGACAGCATTGCACCGCTTTTCTTGAATTTCAACGTGTCCAGATCTGCCATAAGGAATCATAGCCTCTGGATCAACTATTTAGGTCTTTTCAGTACCGGAAACGACTATCTTTATGCTGAAAGAGCTGCGGACTGGGGATCACACTTAAACGCCACCAAAGAGATGATTCCAATTTTCTTCACATCTGGAAACCATAAATACGCCGCAGCTGCGCTTAACTACCTAGATGCTTCATTGACGAGGCAATAAAGCATCATGAAGATACCACTACGTTTACGAATCTGACAATAGAAGGCAGAAACTGGGTTATGGACTTGGTAGAGTTGTTCAGAAACCCATTCAAGACTACGAGAACAGAGCTGCACAACTTTTTGACAGGGGATACTTCAGAAGCCGTAGCAAATAGTCTGCTGAACTTCCGAGACATTGGCTTCGAAGCCATGAGCTCGTATCTCGAAGGGATATCCACGAAAGTAAAAGTTGGCATAGTGTAAACTTTCGCCTCTGTTGCCAAAAAAAAAGAAAAAGAAACAGGCACAAAATAAGATTTTGGGGAAACTGAGTTGCTTAAACAAGCTCTGCGTCTTGCAAATTCAACACAAAATTTGTCCCTCTGTGAGCTGCTGAAGTACGAGCTACAGCCATATCCAGCCTCACTTGCAGTATTATCAGCAAGTCGTAGGGAGCTTCAGCCACGTACTGGTACAAAGTCAACAGCCTTGAACTGCGTTCTACAACAGTCTGGCTTGCAGTCATGGCCAAAAATGATTCCATATACGCTTTTTGAAGACTCTCCTCGATCTGGTTATATAGTTGATGTCATGAGTGTCAAAAGGTGTTATCGACCAGAACAAAATGAGACGCTAGCAAATTTTGGAATAAGAGTTTACGATGGGATTCATAGGAACATACACGAAGCCTGTCAGTCTACCCATTTGGTCAGTGACAGGCATGACGGTCTTAGTAACAATAGAACCCGTGATGACTACTCGTTCAACCTCAAAGAAGCATCTGACTGTCGAGAAAGAAAAGGAGATCCTAGAGGAAATATACCACCAACTGATAACTCGTTTCTGCTATATTTGAGAAGGTGCATGTTCCTATCACTGATTTGGATCCAAAGCCACAAGCCCTGTATTGATTTACCTCAGGCTACCGATATGGGCTGGAGAATTGAAGATCATGAACTGAATCCAGACCTAGTTTCTGCGATGCCGCATGGGCTAGCATCGCTTTCGTTTTACAACTGTGACAAGACGAGGTGCCGTATGGGCTAGCATCGCTTTCTTTTTACAACTCTGACAAGACGAGGATAAAAAAATAAAGGTTGTGGGGAAAAACTAAAAATACAAGGTGAAAGTTCTCGTGCTTAGAATTCAGAATATGTCAAATTTATAAAGTTTTCAGTTTATTTTACCATGTAAAAAATCAAGAGCAGTATGACGTCGTTATAAGCCAAGTTTGACTTTATAGGCTAAAATGAACATGTTCTACACGCGTCCGAACTTGTGCACCCCAGTTTTCGTTGCCAGCACCCCCGCTTGCCCTAGAACTGACCCTCAAACCAACTGTGGTGGATGTGAGCCACCCCTTGACAGATAACGGTCCTTGGATCACTGACTAATTAGAATAGGAAGGATAAATATTTCAGTTATCTGCTATAATATTTGAATGTTTCTGTCAAACAGGAATTGGGGTATCTATTTTCTTTCCTGTACATGTTTTCAAAAATCAAATGGACACACAAACAAATGGAATCTGAAAGAAAATGAATTAAAGATGCAAAAAATGGAATTAGTTGACCAATTTAATTGTCTGACTCCAACAGAAACTGGTATTAGCATTAAGACGAAAAAGCAACATTGCCCTCAAGTGTTTCGTGGCTTTTTTACCCTAGATAATAAGCCAACTGATTAACCTCTTAACCACATAACCTGTGGAAGAATTTTAGGATTTTTTTTTCAACTCTATCCTGAGATTTTATGTTGGCTATTTGCCAAAGATAGTTTGATTTTTGTCCTTTTAAGGATTATTATTCATTCTCGTAGGATAATGTGTGGAAAAGGGGGAAGCAGTTGGGCTTGTTTTGTAAGCTTTTCTGTTGAATGTGTTTGATGTCTCTTTTATTTATGCTTTCTTTCAGAAGTTGAAGAGGCTTTACCAAGTGACCATGAGGAGCTTTTTGACTGTTCAATACATGTTTTTTCTCCTAAAAGGGAAGATATTCCTGTGGGTAGTTTTTGCTGCTTTTCAGGACCATGTAAACTTGAACTTGACACCCAGGAACTGGGCTCCACATGTTTTGACAATGAAGGTACATCTCAAGTATTTGGTTTTTATATATTCAAATATTTTGGGTAATATTTTATTGGGATAAACTAGAACAAATTAAAGTTTGCTAGTTCTTCATCATCTTAAGATTTGAAACTGCTGAAGCCAAAACCAGGTGAAAAAAAAAAACAACTTAAAATTATGTAATTAATTCTGGACAACAATTGCTGCATATTCTGGAATTTAGAAATTTCTGAATACAAAATTTGCTAATTTTTTCAAAAAAATTGTTTGATTTCTAAAATAAAAAATTGAGCATTAGTGTCGTTTTGTATTTTAGTCGTAAATAGTAAGTATTGTTGTGTAAATATTTTGTACTTGTAAATGATGGTGTTTCTTTTCTCACTCTGCTTTTTTATCTCTTTTGTTTTAAATCCAGCAGAAAATGTATTATTATTATTATTATTACTAAAGGTTTATAGTAAGATTCAGTTTGCCTTCTGATTTGTGGAAAACTCTTCAAAACAATTTAAGCATTAAACACAAAACAATTAAGTCAGTGTCAAATATTCCCCTTAAATAGACCTCTGTTTCTAATAGGAAAGACAGAATTATTACACAAATCAGAACTGTATTTATGGTGTTAGCAAATCATTAAAGGAATCATGCTATCATAGGTAGAAACTTCCATAAACAGCTCTAGCAAAAGCCAGTTTAAACAAAAGTTGAAATGGTAAGATATTCATTATAAATGTTCAGTTACAAAAGAATGTCCAATATTTCTAGGAGTAAGTCAGAGAGGAAGAGTATTTTCTTGAGGAAGAAGTGAAAACTTTTTCCGTTATCTCCAAAGAGTATTATTAGTAAAAAAAAAAATGGTGCAAAAAAAAAAAAAATAAAACTACTTAAAGCAAGGGCATTCCTACTTAAAGCAAGGAATGAGGAAGAATGGGTCCAGAGCAATCCCCCTCCTGAAAAAATTCAGAAACTGGGTTGGATATTTACTTTTTTCGGTTCTACTTATTCCCCCAAGTTACCTTCTCTTGCCTTCCCCCTAAGGTCCAGACCAATTTGCGCCTATACTCTACATGCACTAGCATTTGAAGAACGATCAGAAATTAATTTAAAAAAAAAGAAGTTTTTTCAAGTGAAAAAACGGTTAACGATGTAATACTTCTGAAGTAAACTTCTAAGGTATACTTCTGAAGTATATTAGGACTACGAATGATCTGAAGGTATTTTCCATTGTTAGTCTTAGGTACTAAAACGTATAGCTTTTGCGTTAGTTAGCTAAAGACACTGGAATAATTTTGGACTTACAAAAACATATTCAAAGCTTTATGCCGCATACTTAACAACATTCTGCGCTTCAAATCCCGCACTATATTCAATGCTCGATTTAATCTCTGAATAAAGTTCTAGTTTTTGAAAATTCTATTTATCAAATTATCAATAGTAATAGTAATAGTAATTTATTATTAACACACACAAGGACAATACATTTTACTCACTACCGACCCAAGAACCTGGGGTCAGGTTGTCCTAAGGGTAGGCATATATCAAAATTTCATATTCACAACAGAAATATACAACCTAGGCCTAAAAAAATAAAATAAAAGAAAAATCATTCCCCTTCGCACGCGGTTCCTACCACCAAACACAAAATCACTATACTTGTCCTCCAGGTACATAAAAAAAAAAAAAAAAAAAAAAAAAAAAAAAAAAAAAAAAAAAAAAAAAAAAAAAAAAAAAAAAATTAAAAATCATATTTCTCATATAACATTCCTTTTATTTTATTTTTAAATTCCTTCAGATCCCCTATTTCTCTTAACTCTTTATTAACCCCATTCCACAACTTTAATCCCCTATAAATAGGCGAGAATGTCGACCTGGCAGACACCACGAGCGGGGCATGTAAATTTTCCCTTTGGCGAGTTTCATGATCATGAATCGAAGATCTAGCTTTTAGCATTCCTGAAAAGCAAGACGGTAATAATTCATTATTATATTTGAACATAAATTGAAGGCTATAAAAATCTCTAAGGCCTGCAGCAGGTAATACTTTTACATCAATATAGGTAGCTCTAACGGATACAAGATTTGATTTACCAGTCAACACACGGATTCCGTTATTTTGGATCACTCGAACTCGATTGGTAATTGATGGAAACGTACTCAGCCAAATAGATGAGCAATACAATATATGTGGATGTATAATAGAAAAATACAAAGTGCGAAGAACAGAAGGGGGTAATACATGTTTCAATTTACGCAGTATTCCCAGATTACGGCACAGGATTCCTGACACCTTTTCAACATGTTTCCTAAAAGATAGTGTTTCATCTAGCATAATACCCAAATATCTAACACACTGATCACGCTTAACTTTACCTTCCAGGTAACTCACTTCTTGGATCCATGGGTAGTAATTAGATGTACGCGAAAATATTACAAAACTGCTCTTAGATGGGTTTACTTTTATTTTATTAACTCTTAGCCAGCTAGACACTTGATCTAAACACTGTGTCATTAATTCAACCAAAAGGCGTTCTGTTTTTGCAATGCAAATCAATGAAGTATCATCGGCAAATAGAGGTACTGTAACGTCACTGACACTGTGAAACATGTCGCTCATTTTAGTTTTCGCATCCTTCAGGGACAGTACAAGATCATTTACAAATATCAAAAATAGCAAGGGGCCAAGAACGGACCCTTGTGGCACACCACATTTCATATCTACAACGGAAGAAGTAGATCCATTTATTCGCACATACTGCTGCCTATTAGACAAAAAACTACGTAGGAAATCAAGAGCAGGCCCTCTAATCCCATAAAATTCACATTTTTCAAGCAATATACCATGGTCTACAGTGTCGAAAGCTTTTATAATGTCCAAAAAGATGGTAGACACTTTAAAACCAAGGTCCAGGGCAGTATTCACAACACCACAGAGATAAGCCACAGCTTGTTCGGTCGTGCGTCCATTTCTGAATCCAAACTGGGTGGATGTTAGTATTGAATGGCACTCTAAATAATGGTACAACCTCCGGGAAAAGCACTTTTCCACAAGTCTTGACATGACCGGTAAAACGGAAATCGGGCGATAGTTACTTACCTCACTGTGATCACCCCCCTTATGAACCGGTGTAATTCGTGCCAACTTGAAACAAGATGGAAATACTCCCTGTTTAAAACAAAGATTTATTAGGTTAACTAATACATGCGATATAGCTGGCCATAGATATTTAATTATCCGTAGAGACAAAATGTCACTACCAGCTGCACTATTATTCATGTCGAAAATTATTTCTTTTACTTCACTCTCGGTCACCGGTTTCAGGTAAACTGAAAATTCTGTTTCGCTATTTCCAAGGTAATGTTGGAAAGGGCGGTCGCCATCCACTATTCTTACTCCCTCAGCCACATTATGTCCAACTGTAGCGAAGTGGTCAACAAATTCTTGGGCTATATCAGACGGGTCACTTAATTCTGCACCTACTCGACCAATAATCTGATCCGGGGCGACTGTGTGGGGAGGATTTATGAGCTGTTTAATTATCCGCCATGTTTTATTGGGGTTTCCAGCTGCATCACCAAACTTTTTCTTATAATGAGCTTCCTTTGCTTTTCGCAAAAGTCTATTTAATGCATTTCTGTAGTTTTTGTATATCCTTTCATTAACATCACTAGGTTGTAACATTTTCTTTTTAAACAGCAAATCCCTTCGATTTATTGATCTGAGCAATCCTTTTGTCACCCACGGCTTCTTAGGCATTTCTCTGCGAGCTCTTTTCCGTACCTCTTTAGTGCAACTATTCAGCAGATTAAGCAGTTTATTATAGAATTTCACAAACTTCGCATCAGCATGATCAGGTAGAGCTAGCTCTTCATCCCAATTAACATCCATTATTTTGTTTTTACAATCACGGAGGGCACTAGGATCCAGTACTTGTGTAATCTTATTAAACCTGCCATTTACCGAAGGAGAAGTCTGCGTCGATGTTGAATATGAGCCAAAAACACCAAAGTGGTCCGAGGTATCACTAACCAGGACACACGGATTAGAAAACGGTACATTTGTAAAAATGTTATCAAGGCACTTCGCAGTTGACGCAGTTACTCGAGTACTTACATTAATTGACGGAATCAGGCCATAAGAAATCATCATATCTAATAGAAGATTAGTCTTTTGACCAGGATCAATTAGGTCAACGTTTAAATCACCCATCAAAAAACAAGGGGTCTCCACTGGAATCTTCTCTAGCTGCTGCTCAAGGAGGTCCACAAATTCATCAAACGCACTCGAAGGAGGGCGGTATGCAACAATAACAAAACATTGGAATTTATCAATCTTCAACTGTAACACAAACGACTCAAATACCATTTCTTTATAAACCGACATATCACCTTTTACCGTTACCTTAATATCCGAGCGAACATACGCTGCCAATCCCCCATGTTGACGAAGCTCCCGATTTTTGGTGAATAAAGAGTATCCAGGAATCCGCAGCAATTCAGAATTATGCTTGTTAAGCCAGGTTTCCGTAAGGCCTATTACCTGAAATACAGAGAGACTAGATATATCATTAATAAAATCAAAGCTGGAATTCAACCCTTGGCAATTTATATGGAAAATACTGATCTGCTTCTCATCCCCCCGGCTCTCCGAAGGGACATCACTCAAAAACACATACCTTGAATCCTCACATGCCAGCCGACAGCATCCACCAGGATCAACGTTCTCACTCAAAATTTCATTATATCTTTCAAAACTTACTTTTTTACTTTCCAACTCCTTAAAATCAGGTGTACCTGGAGGTGATTCATTCATTCTAACCAATTCTTACAAGAAACCTTGCGTGCGAAAGAGGGAACCAATAAAGCATATAAAATGTCCACGGCATTCGGTTACAAAAAACAACACATAAAAAAAAAACAAATTCCAATTTACTCCCAACCATCTGGTCATTCATAAATAATGTCAATATTCTTTTCCAAAATAGAACTATATTATCGAACCAAATTCCGGTCGCAGTTAACGGGCATTGGTAATTTTCACCAAAACACATACAACAAAGAAACAAAAACAAAAACACGTATTGGGTTTCTGCATTCGCAGTTTCGCCCATTACATTCCCTAATACTAGTGGGTATCGTAGCTATTTCAAATCATCACATTTATTAACACACATTTCATAACACACGAAAAAAAAAAAATAAAAAAAAGTAAAATGTAAAAAAAAAAAAAAAAAAAAAAAAAAAAATCTTTATAGGAAAATAACGAAAATAATATTTAACTGAAAAAAAAATCATAAATAATAATATAAATTAATAATGCAAATAAAGAAAATAAAATAGACTAAAAAAAGAGAAAATAAATTCAATTAAGAGCAATAACAATCAATAGTTATCACTAATCAGCCATCACTTCACCAGGTGCGTCAAACCGTCCGCCACTTCTTTCTCCTCGCATACGCTCTGGACTATCTTTATTGTACAATTTACTGCGCAATTCACTTTCGTTATTAGGAAAATAACGAAAATAATAATTAACTGGAAAAAAAAAATCATAAATAATAATATAATTAATAATGCAAATAAAGAAAAAAAATACGGAAAAAATAATGCAAATGAAAATAAAATAGACTAAAAAAAGAGAAAATAAATTCAATTAAGAGCAATAACAATCAATAGTTATCACTAATCAGCCATCACTTCACCAGGTGCGTCAAACCGTCCACCACTTCTTTCTCCTCGCATACGCTCTGAACTATCATTATTGCGCAATTTACTGCGGGCAAACTGATCTAATTCAGGAATAGAATCTTCATGTGAGTATTTCGCCAGTGAACCATTAAGTCGGTTAAAATTCAGCGTTGGTGGAAAGCTTTTCGATACCCAGGCTTCAATACCGATTTCACGGAGTTTAATTTTCTTACGCAGGAGGTCATTTCTCATCTTTCTGATTTCAGGAGGAGCGTCATCACTAATGTAAATATCGTGAAACCCAGCAATTGTCTTGCCCCTTAGCTTTTTAGCGCACTTCAGAATTCTCATTTTCTCATCTTTATCAGCAACCTCAACTTTAATAAACTTTTTTAGTTTATTAACCTGAAGCACTTTGAGGCGTGGTACCGGGGATAGCTCAAGTCCTTCTGTAATGATACTCGTGCAAATTTCCGTAGCATTTTGTTGATTATCAGTTTGTACATTCCACACAATAATGTTGCTCTGAAGTTTTTCAAACTCCATCTTTGCAAGCCGGCATACTGTCTGGTTAATAGCGGACCTTTGGTTACTAATTTCATCTGTCATTATTTTGTACTGTTCATTAAGCAAATCCTTCTGATTTTCGATCGATGATATACGCTGGTCGCTTTCCACGTTTCTTTTCTGGAAGTCTGAATTTGAAACCTCTAGTTGCGTAACACGATCACCAAGCGACTTAATTTTATTTTCAAGTGAGTCCAGTTTATCACCATTGCCCTTGACAAGACTTATTAACGTGTTAATTTTTTCACCAAGACTCGATAATGTCACATTTTGAGACGAAGTTGAACTAGCCGACAAGTTTAGGAAACTTGGCATGTCATTTGTGGGATTATCACGCCTCCTTTTTCGTCCCATTTCAACCACGCAAAAAGAAAAAAGAAAACCAAAATTGGGCTTGGCTTACCTCAGAAAGGATTGAATTTTTTATCCACGCCAATCCTAACGTGCAGTTCGCTCAGCCACCGTTAAAAGGGCACGGCTAACACCCCTCACAGCTACAGAAACAGCTATCCAAATTACAGGAACATCGGCAAAACAGCAATGACTTTTCCGTTAGGTACAACCAGTCAAAACTGATTCACTTGCAGCAGCAAAAATTCACAAATCGCCACTGGCATCTGATACAGCCACGACACCCACGAACGAGGTCTTACTCGGTCAAGAGCATACTGAATACTGAATTTGATTTTATCACACTTGATTTTGTTCAGAATTTGTAATTAGTTTAATTTTTCACATTTGTTGTCTGTTTTTTATGTGTTGGTACTGATTATTGAGAATGTTTATCATACTTTGATAATTTTCTATCTCTTTTTTGTTTTTGTTATAGAAGCTGCATATGGTTCACCAGACAATGTCGATACGATTCGAGAAACTTCCAATTCTTCTCTATCACATGAGCATCAACAGCAACCTTTGAGTATTTCATCCAGTATATCCAATTTAACATCTGTGTTGGACTCCCAGGATCTGGATTGTAATGATGAAGGTATATTTGAAAATAATAGCGCTGTAATATTAGTTTGAAAAAGGAAATTCCCCATTTCGCGTATCCCCCAACCCAACTAAAGTACTCATCTTCCACTATCCCACACACTCCGCTGAAGTATTGGTTTACTATATAGCATATTGATCCATCCAATTTTCCAAAATTCAGCCAAATTTCAAGAGAGAGGATGCCAGTAGCAGCCAAGGCCACATATAGAGAATACATCTCCAGAACTGCGGTCCTACATGCTGTGAGTCACAGGCCTACCTGGAGCTCATAGCATCAATTTACTTTCATCCCAGGGTATCAGAGGCTCTGGCATATGTTTTTGCATTATATTATTATTATTATTATAAATAAGTTTTTTATTATTATTATAGTTTTTTTTATATTATTATTATAAATAAGTGTATTTTAAAGCCAAATATACGACCATGAACACAGTAAAATACCATAAATGAAAGGTACAAATAATATAAACTTTGATAAGCGATCATCATAAAACACATAAATGAAACACTACATTAACCTAATAATAGCAATTAATACTTGTAAAAACGGTTATTGAAAAGCAGCGTATTAGCCTATCGTGTTAGCCTATCGTTTGCACTTGGAGACTATTCCGTACATTCTAGACTTTTTCACGGGCCAGGGCATCAGAGGCTTTGGCATATGTTTTTTGCATTATATTATTATGGACGTTTTACAATCATTTATCACGTTATTACTATTTGTTCAACTTTGTTGTAAGTTCCATGTTCACAAAAAAATCAAAAAAATTAAAAAGCATTATTCCTATCAATTTCTAAAATAGCCATGTTTAAGGCATCGAAAGGTGGTCATTCATTAAACTCAGAAAGGAGTCCGCTTCTGACGGCAACCTTGCTTTTTACACCACTGAGTAGTGGATGCTGTTCGGCTTCGGAAGGGCAATCAAAGAAAGGGGTGCAATTTCAATCTTTCGTTTATTTGTAATCAGTAAATATAAAACTCAAAAAATTAAATTTTAGCAGATGTATTTCCCTAAGAAACTAAAAGTGATTGTAAAGCCAAGATAAAAAAAAAAATAGAAAAAGAACTGAATTTACTTGAGAGAATATTTTAAGTATATTATTTGTCAAATTTGAAAATCCTTGAGACGATGTTTTTTATTGTTGTGTTTTAGTATGTGCAATGCTAAATAAGAAATCACCGCGCAAAAAAAATGTTGCCAGCTAAGTAAAAATGATACTCTGGCCTTTTGGAGGCTTTTGAGATGTATGTATTTCCTATTTGTGTTTTGTCTCCTACTTCGCTATAAGGTACAGTATAGCTAATCAAGTAATAGCTGAGCTTGGTTGAGCCCATAATGAAGACTTTAACCCAACCATAACTAAATAAAATTCTAAATACTTATCCAAAATTTTCTGGAGAATCTCACCTTTTAAGTGACAAACTTCGATGTTTTACACCCTTTTCATTAATCATATATCTACTTTCATCCCAATCTGATGTTCTTTAACTTTCTTAGTAAACTTACCTTTAAAAACAAGTTTGTAGGGAAATCGCAAAATCTGATTAATTACATGGAAAAGTCAAGATTACTTACTTAGACGAAGATCCTCCTATGCCTGGGGGCGCATAGGGCAGTGACGGTTGACCTCCAACTTGACCGATCCTGTGCCAAAGACCAAAGTTCGTTAAGAGTGGTCCAGAGTCTCGTCGCCTCTTTCTCCAGGGATCGACCAAGTGTGCTGCGTTGTCTTCCACTCTTTCGAATGCCGGATGGGATCCAACACCATAAATCGTGTGAGAGGCGTCCTTCGCTCATGCGGGTCATGTGCCCCCAGTACTTCCATCTTCTCATTCTGATATCGTGAGTCACCAGTGGTTTTTCGGTATCAGTCCTTATCTGGGTGTTTGTTACTGTATTGGTCCAATGTACTGCAAGGATTCTTCGCAGGCAATTATTCACGAAGCAAAGTAGTCTTTTCTCAGCATTCTTTGAAAGGCTTCGGGAATCGCATCCATGTAGAAGTACAGAGAGTACATTACTCCTAAACAATCGCAATTTCAAGTTCTGAAAGTATTTTCTACAACTCCAAATATTCTTCAGCTGAGAAAGTGCTCCACCTGCATATGCTATGCGTAGTAAGACTTCTCTATCACAATTCCCATCATCTGTAATTGTACTACCGATGTACTTAAATTCTCTGATTTCTTCTATATCCGTGCCTTCGTTTGGAATGCCAGCCGTAATTGTCGTCAAAGCTCCGTTTGACATACTTTTAGTTTTATCAACATTAATCTTCAGGCCCATGGGGGTAGCTTTCGCTGCTAGTTCATTTAGATTATGTTGAATGTCCTCTTGGCAGTGAGCTGCGAATGTGATATCGTCAGCAAAATTGCAGTCGTGTATTTGACGCTCGGGGCTTAGTTGTATGCCTCCTCTAAAGTGGCAATCTCGAAGCACAAAATTTATAAGTATGGCAAATAATATCGGAGATAGTAAACATCCTTGACGCACACCGGACTCTTAAGGGAACCACTCTGACAGCCCATTCTCCGTCTGGACTGCACAAACCTGTGTAGCATACAGGGCTTTAATCATATTCACAATTTTCAGAGACATTCCATACGCTAGGAGAATTTTCCACATTGCCTCTCGGAGCACAGAGTCAAATGCTTTCAAGAAGTCTTTAAACATTAAAATAATGTGCACTTGCCATTCGTTTGATTCCTGCAGTAGAACACGTAAGCTAAATATCAGGTGGCAGCAAGAACGATTTGGGCGGAAACCATGTTGCTCATTCCTTAAAATTAAATCTACTTGAGTCTGAATTCTACTGATTTTAATCTGAGATAGAACTTTACTTCTGACTGTCTGGAGTGTGATGTCTCTCCAGTTATCGCATGATGTCTTTTGACCTTTGTTGAAGAGTTTCACGATAATGCCTTAATTCCAGTCGTGAGGGACAGCTTCGTCGTCCCACACCCTACAAAGAAGCTTAAATAGTGGGCCACCGAGAGCCTTTTTCCCATACTTCAACAGCTCCGGAGGGACTCCATCAAATCCAGCTTTTTTCCAATTTTTTAGTGACTTAAGGGCTATTATAGCTTCCTGAAAGAGGATGGGACCCGAATAGATATCCAAATTAAATAGGGACATGTCAGGGACCAACAGTGGCTCATTGGGTATGAGCTAGCTCAGAACATCCAAGAAATATTCACTCCAACGGTTCTGAACATCTACCTGATTGGTAAGCAGCTGCCCACTTTTATCCTCTTTGAAGGGACAAGGGTTTGTTTGCGCGCCCGAAAGCTTCTTAGTAAGTATATAGACTATCACCCCAACTGGCTGCTCTTTCTGCCTCAGCTGCTATGTTCTCAGCAAATCTTCTCTTGTCATTCCTGGCAGACGTTTTCACTCGCTTACGGAAACATTTATACAGCCTTTTTAAACTATCACAGTATTGTCTATCGCTAGGCTGACTAGATGAATTACTAGGTGAGTATTTATCAACAAGATTTTCAGATTTGCTCTTTTCTGAATCAGCTGCTTCTTCACTAACCCACTCTTCCTTCTTTCGTTTCTTATATCCAAGAACTTCCACTACAGCATCTTTTAGGCGCTCTGATAGTGATTTCCAAAGAGAATCTGAACTTGTTTCGTTGGAGTCATCGAGGCTCAGAGCTGCGAACATATTTTTAGTGCAAGATTATATTTTTCACGAATAGTCTTATCACGGAACTTTTGCATATCATATTTCTTAACTGTAACTGGCACTTTCTTCGCCATCTTCAATTTAAATCTGTACTTGGCTGTAATTAGCTGATGGTCAGAGAAGCAATTGGCTCTGGGGTAAGCTCTGACATCCTCAAGGGACCTTCTTCTGCGCTTGCTGACAAGTATATGGTCGATCTGGTTTCGATTGGTGCCATAAGGTGAATTCTGCGTGTATTTATGGATAGTCTTATGGGGGTAACATGTACCACCTGCAATCATGTCATTAGTGGCACAATAATCAATCAGTCTCAGGCCATTTTCACTGATTTCACCAAATACATGAGAACCGATCAGCGTTGGTGCATAATCCTGGTTGCAGCCCACTTTTTCGTTAAAATCACCACACACAACAAATATATCGTGGCTATGAACTTTATTTGTGACAGCACTAAGCAACTGATAGAAAGTGTCTTAGTCAGAGTAGCTTGATTCATTTGTTGGAGCATACACTGCTATAAACGTCATTTTTGCCTGGGTAGTCGCAAAACGCGCTCTCAGGATACGATCGTTGATTGATTCGTTGATTTAATACGCTCTTTTCCAGAATAAAGCACATGATAATCCTCGCACTCAAGAGTCCCTAACTGTGAAATTCGTGTCTCAGATAGTGAAGTCACATCTATTCGATTCTTATCAAGAATTCTCATCACATTATTTATCCGACCCGGCTGAGTATCTGAGTTAATCGTTCTAACATCCCAAAATCCAATTCGGAAAGCATATTTCGTAGTCAAAAATTGTATGCGAGGGCGTTCAGGGTTCAGTATCTCAAGATCAGTCAAAATTCTGAGGCCATTTGTCGTTGATTCAGTAAAAATTGTTGTTTAAATAGTCTAATTGACTATTTATATTCTAAATTATATATAGTCTAATTTTTTTTTTTTAAAGGGAGTTTAAAAAAAAAGAAAAAAAACGAAGTCTAATTGAAGGGCAATACTACTTTTATTTCGATTATGAAATATCCAATAAGTAGTGCAAAGCAAGAATTATAACTAAATAAACGAAAAATATTTTTTTCAAACTAACAAAAGCCATACACACAGCCAATGCATACAAAAAGTCTATTTTGTTCCCGTTTGAAAATTAGTGCATCCGTTTAAAGTCCTTTCTGAGCAGTATATCAAGAAGAATAGAATCATTGCAGCAGCGTAGTAAAGAGCATATCAGCGAACCTTGAAAGCACTTGATAACACGTGAAGATTGTTAAAAATAGAAGAAATCCTGATTTTGATAGCTTGGCGATGTTTTGATTCCTGCGTTCACCAGATCACCCCCCTTTCCCCCAAAAATAAGTTGTTGCAAGCGTGTGTTTTACCCCACTCTGGTATCTAAGTAGACCGATGCTGAAAAAAAAAGAAAAAAAATCACCAAGAGACAAGTGGCAAAGGATCTTCTTTAAATGGAAAAAGAACGTAACCTCTTATATGATATAAATGCGTGAGATTTGAGTGCAACGGTACCTTCGCCACTGAATATGGGTGTTTTTAATAGTTTTAGTACATCTCAGTAAAGGTTATCAAGAGCACCTCAGAAACTATAGAGTAGCAATAACTAAATTGTAAACTCAAAAGATGCTTGTGAAAGTATAGAGCTTTACAACCTTTTTTTTATCAGCCAAAGGCAGAAGCACTGTAAATTTGCAACTATGCCTTTTTTAGTCCCCAAAGGTTAGTTCTCAGTATAAATAGGTTAGCTATAGTCATTTATGTTTTCAAAAATTAATTAGCTATCATTTGGATATGGAACTTTGTGAATAAATTGCTAAATCATGAAATTGGTTTTCTATTAATCAAATTACCTTTTATTAATTATCACACTATTATCACGGTTCCATCAAATTATAACGCTTAAATTTTTTTAGGTCTGATGTTTAGTGTCATTTTTCACTCTTGTAGTCTGTTTTTTTTTTATCTTGCGAGGGTTCATTATTTATTGGTAAACTAACGAGAATATTTAATGCTACTTTTATTATTTTCTGTGTCTTTGTTTATTTCTTATTTTTGTTGTTGAAGCTGGAGATACTTCATCAATTGAAGCTGAAATGATCAGAGAAACTTCTGTTTCTACTCTATCATCTGAGCATCAACAGCTAGCTGTGGATGCTGCATCCAGAATAACCAATTTAACATCTGATTCGGACTTCCAAAATCTGGACAACAATGACGAAGGTATATTTGAAACTAGTAGCGTTGTGAACTTAGTTTGAAAAAGGAAATATTTTGTCAAACATAAAAGTTTTTGTAAATTTTACAAGCATAATATCAACAGTATATCAAGCGAAATAAACAACATAATAAAATTCAAATTCAAGCATTTTATTAACCTCCAATATTGAAGAGTATAAATAAAAAAAATGGACAAACTGACCATATAAATATAAACAACAAACAAATTTAAATACAGGTCAATATACACAAACCTGATTTATACTAATAATATTTAATTACTTTTCATTGATAACATCGTAAATTTTAACATAAACAAGGAGGAAATATAAAAAATGGGATTTATTGGAAATAATAAAAATAATACCAACCGGCTAAAGAAAGTAAATATTTTACTTTCAAAAATTTAAATAATTCCAAAGTCGGGCTATGGGAAATCGATGGCCATAACGAATTAAATTTTTTTGCTTCTTATTCATTATCACAATGGTATTGTTCATACAATATTGTTTTATCACTGATGACGTAGAATGAAATTTTGAATCAACATAAAAATTTTCCAAAATAAAAAAAATGGTTTTAATATCTGAACGATTAGAAGAACTAAGATACGGTAACCATTCTAAATCAAGAAGAACTTGAGGTAGAGCTACAGATATAAATAATAAGTTAATGACTTTCTAGTCAAAATATCCTGGAGTGAAATTACCTTACCAAAACTTGCAGAGGTGCAAGAAGGGATGAATCTTATTATATTTGTTTGACAAAGGGATAGCAAAGGACCATAAGGAATATCTAAACAAAGGAAAGAGCATTACATAAAAATATTTTTAAAGTGTCACATCACATTTGTCGTGTTTTTAAAGTGTTAGTATTACTAAAAGTCTTTGGCAAACTAAGTTTGCATATCAAATGATTTGGTAGCACATCAAAATAACTCAAATGATAAGCACAAAAAAATTGTGAGACATTTTTCCTTGTAAGGCTCTTATCATTAAAAGTAACTAAATCTCCCTCTTAAGTAACAAAAAACTTAAACCAGCACTGAGTGTTTATTTAGGTACCAAAGTGGACATTTATATTAGATTTAGGCCCAATTGGAAGCTGCCTAAGAGCAATAGTTTTATTTACATTCAGCAGAACAATAATATTTTATTGTTTAAACATTCTTTTGAAAATTCTAATATAAAAGATCCCGAAGCCCATCAAAAATGATGTCAAATTTAAACTAAAAGGATCTCATTGAATTTGGCATCATTGCCCACCTCCTCTCCTTCTTGAAAACAGGAAAATTACATTTCTGCATTGGTTGTGTAGATCGTAGCCCGTAGGTTGTTAAAAGTTTTTTCCCTCTGCAAGTTTTGTTTGTTAATGTCGACATTCATGATATCATTTGATAGTTGAGAGTCAGTTTTAGCCATTCATCCAAGCATATTTTTAAAATTTACTTAGAATTTTCCATAGTGAAAAACACATTGAAAATAGGAAAAATAGGTACAATTTTCAATTTATAAGCAAGTTTAAATTGTTCTCTGTTGAAAATTATGAGTAATTTTGTATTTCTGACTCGATGAATCCACAGATTTGAATAAAAATGAATCCCGCTATACAAGTGTCTTGTTCACTTTATGCATGTAAGATCTGAAGGAATTGTCACAGTATTATATCTTTGAAGGGGAATATAAACCCTAGACCCAACGGAGTGATGGAAATCTAATGCTTAGTCTATTTCTCTGTATATTTTTTTTATATAAACTTATCTATGGTAGCGCCAAAATAAAGTGCAATGTGTCAACAGAAAATGGTGTCAGTTATTATGTTTTCTATTGTCAACGTTCTCTCGTGCTCTCTCAGAATTTTTGTAAAAGATCAGATGCAAGTAAAATTGCTGATTATTCTTTTCCAGAGTTAAATACTACTACTAACAACTCACTGAAGCACCAAAACGCGTGAGGCCAACACAGTTACGCGCCTTCCTCCTCTATCCCAATTCATTCTAAGCCTACCTCTTTGCACCCTCCCAGGACGTTCCCATTTCCCTTAAATCTTTCTTTATGAGGTCCTCTCAACCCAGCCGTGGACGAGCTGCTTTCCGTTTAACCCTAGACAGTTGACCTAAAAGGACAATCTCTGACAATTGGTCATCCTTCATCTACAGATCGTGCCCTAGCAATCTCAACCTTTCTCTCAATTATAGCCCTAGGAAGCAAGATTGAACCAAATTTTCGTACAGCCTATCGTTTGAAATATAGTCAGTCTGTCGGGTACCCAAAACAATTCATAGGCAGTTTCTCTGGAAAACATCTAGCAAATTTTCCTCTGTTTTTGGGAACGCCCATGCTTCAGAACCATATTTGACCTAGCTAGGGGCTTGGGGCCTTCTTCCTCTTCCGCCTATATTTTCGGCCCTCGGGAAAGGGTGCCCCAGTGTCTATTATGGACGCCTAGGGTGCGTTTTTTGTGTGTTTGTTCCTAAGAAAAGGATTGAAATTATTTTAAAAAAATTGGGAATACAAAAGAAACTTGTAAGTTGGGCTTAGTGCGAAAAGCCTGTAAATATTTGTACAATTTTGATGTTTTGGTTTATTTATTATTTAAGGTGGAAGTCAATTCTGATGTCCTGGGAAAGAAACAAATTAGCTATAGAACAATTTTAATAAAGAATCATGACACCTTACTAGCAAACGGCAGTTAAGAAGCAAAGAATAGGTTAAACAATAAATAACCATAAAAGTGTGCGAGATTTCAGTTTTAATTATTAAAATTTTATGCGTTGTCAAATTTGGTTAAGTAATTTTGCTTATTTATTTTCACAGTTTAAGGTGACAACACTGGCGAAAATGTGGTACTCACCGGAAAACTTCATAATTTTGAACCAACCAAATTAAAACATTAAAAAATCAGGTTTCAGTTACGAATATACCTAAAATAGGACTAAGGGCCTAATTTTAATTTTATTCTGCCGTCCATGGTACTTATCAAAGAATTGAGTGTGTTGAAACTTCCCAGTTTCAGGGACAATAGTGGTGTGCTGAGGCTAACTCGTTCCTAAACACGTCACATAGCTCATACAAAATAAACTGTTAATATAGATAGCCTACTTATTTCAAAGCTACTTTTGACTAAGTTGATTCACTTTATGTTTGATAAAGTATGTCACAGAGACGTAGAGTTCCGCAAGACCTATCATAGAGGAGGGCCTTTGGGCCACTACGTAAGTGAGGGGGAGGGTGGCTGATTCTTCGAAAAGAGCATTTTTGTGCCCAAGTTTTCCAACTCTCCGTGAGCCTTCAGATAAATAGAAGCGGTTTCTGGTAGAAGATGTATAGATTAATCCCTGAGCTCCATTCATTTGGACGAAGCCTGATTATAAGTGCTACGGGGAAAAAATATTTTTTTTGCAACATAAAGAATTGGCCGTAATTGCTAGAATTGCCGTAAGTTAAAGACAGCTTATATTCAATCCAAATAGAAGTCATGGAGGATATTTCAAAAGGTCTGTGACAAAACTGAGCCACCAATTCTAAAGACTAAGTTTAAGGGCCACGATCGCATTCGATCCTGTAAAAACCAAGCAAAACCAAGTTAGGCTCCTGGTGTAATTGTGATTTGAAATAAGTTGAGTTTCAAAAGTTTACAGTTCTAGAAAGATATTTTTTGCAAACTGACCAAAGGGCTTACCACTAGCTAAAGAGAATATGCATATTTTCTAACGCCATTTTTTTTCTGTGCTATTAGACTGTGCTTAGGACTTGCTTGTGATCAACTCTGTCTCTTTTATGGTCTTCAAGATATCCATCATCATGCTGATAGCAATGCTCAAAAAATTTTTCTTTAAAGGAATTTCTAAATAAGTGAAAATCATTAACGTGAAGAAAATAAAAATAAAATATTTCAGTCTGCAAAAATTGTTTGTAGGCTAAAAACGAAAGCTGAACATCAATTTAAATTACACCATGGTTTGTTCAGAAATCACGGTGAAAGAGGGAAATGGGGACACTTTTCCATGTAGATCCCCTTTTTTAGACCTACATAATTATTTTCTGCTGTCTACGAGTTCATTGGTACAGTGGCTTTCTTAATTTATGGAATGTCGCTGTTTGCATTAGTTTTTCAAAGTGAAATTATGATACAAGTTTAATATAACTTCAACTAGGGGAGAGGTGTAGAAAAGGAAATTATTCATTAACACCTATCAATTTTTTTTAGTCCCGTTTCATGTTGTAAAGCTGATAAAGATTTTTTATAGTATTATTCCAATTCTGTTTCGTCTATGAAGTGAAATGAATTTCAAGTATTATTCTTTCATTTTTGTTTCATTCGAAAGTGGTAGGCAGTGTAGATCCCAAACGGGTAACAGTTATAGAATGTTCACCTTTCATTTGTAATTGCCATGATGTCTAATTATTGAATCGTTTTCATCCTATTTAATTTTAATAAAATAATTTTTTACTATAGAGATAATTCATTCTACTGTGTGCAGTTCTGATGGTGTAGATCAACCAAAACTCTTTGGCCCAAAACCAATCGTGAAGGTGAAGAAGCTGACAGAGAAGGTTATTGAAGCAAAAAACTTGGACAATAATAAGATATATTCAAATAGTTCCTTGCGCAGTAAAAAACACAAAACCTTGAAAAGACTGAAAAAAAACACATTTAAAGATAAAGCAATATATTTGTGACGTATGTGACAAGAGCTTTTCTCGGTCAAGCAGTTTGAATCAGCACCAAAAAGTGCACACTGGGGAGACACCGTTTAAGTGTGATATATGTGAGAAAACCTTTTCTCAGGCAGGCAGTTTGATTTTACACCAAAGATCGCACACTGGGGAGAAACCGTCTAAGTGTGATGTCTGTGAGAAAACTTTTTCTGATTCAAGCGGTTTGACTAGGCACCAAAGAGTGCACACTGGGGATAAACCGTTTAAATGTTAGGTATGTGACAAAACTTTCTCTCAGTCAAGCGGTTTGATTCTGCACCAAAGATCGCACACTGGGGAGAAACCGTCTAAGTGTGAGGTCTGTGAGAAAACTTTTTCGGTGTCAAGCAATTTGATTCAGCACCGAAGAGTGCACACTGGGGAGAAACCGTTTAAATGTGAGGTCTGTGAGAAAACTTTCTTTGTCAACCAATTTGATTAGGCATCAAAGAGTACATACTGATGCGAAGCCGTTTAAGTGTGATATATGTGAGAAAACTTTTTCTGTGTCAAGCAGTTTGATTAGGCACCAAAGAGTGCACACTTGGGAGACAATGTAAGGTCTGGGAGAAAACTTTCTGTGTCAAGCAGTTTGATTAGGCACCAAAGAGTGCACACTTGAGAGTCAATGTAATGTCTGTGAGAAAACTTTTTCTGTGTCACCAAAGAGTACATACTGGTGAGAAACCGTTTTAGTGTGATATATGTGAGATAGAATATTCTTCTAAATTAAATCTTGATTTTCCTGTAACAACCCATTCTTAGAAAAAGTGCTAGTTCATGTTTTACAATAACAATTTTGGTTGTCTTGCTGAACACTATTACAACCCTACTTCTTTTTTTTTGCTCTTCTTTTATATTTCTGTCTTATTTCCTTATTGTTTTAACTCGTTCTTTCCCTTTTTCTATGACCCCCCCCCCCCCAAAAAAAAAAAACCAGTGTGTGTATGCTTATTAAGGAACAACTCTGTAAAGTTCATTTTATTCTTCTTACAATATTTTGCCAAGTGTTTTTGCCTATCCTTTTGATTCATTGAGTCGTGGAATGTTTTTGTTCATTTCTTCAATGATTTTACTATTGTCATTTGTTTTAAATTATTCCTTCCTTTGGCTACCACTCCTCCCCCCCTCCAAGTAAGTTTGTATGTGTATGCCCGGTAGTGTTAACACCCCTGTAAAGTCTATTATATTCTTCTTTTAATGTTTTCTCACCTTTTTTGAAAGTTTCTTTGCATTTCTTTTAGATTGAAACACTGTGAATAATTATTAATGCAGGTTTTAGTCTGTCCATAGAGAAGTAAATCTTTAAAACCATGATTGTCACCAAGATTTATACTCAGGGAGGGGGGATGTCTGCTCATTAAGTGAATGTTTCAATTTGGTGACGTTTATTTAAATGATTATTATGTCTTCTGGACACCAATTCAGACAATAAAGAAACAAGAAATATTGGTTTATCCATACAATCAGGTTTGAAAGGACCCAAAGCTTTATTTTTTAACGTAAGAACTTTGGGAACAAATTTTGTTCTGTTTTGGGTAGCGAATGGCTTGTTGGGGCGAGGGGGGGGGGGGGTAAGGAGCAGGTGCCCCTTCAATAATTTAGAAAAAAACTGTAATTTGTTAAGTAGCTTTAAAACGGTCGCTCGTTTTAAGTGTCAAATTTGCTCTATATTTTGAGCAGATAACTTTTTTTTTAAATTAATCCATGCTCATTTTTAACAAAAAAGGAAACGAGATAGAAGGAAAGTAAGGAATCGTCGTTCTTGATGTAATGCTGAGGTGTCTTATTGGCCACCACATACACAGTGCCTTTTGATTTAGTTTTAATGCAACATTTAGTTTTATAGGATAATATGTAAATCATATAATAGTGGTGGTGGTTGGGGGCGGGGGGGGGGGGTTAGCATACCCAATATCTTTAGAGTTATAGCTACTCATGGGGGGTTGACATCTACAAAGCTACAATTACTGGAGCTTCGAACAATGATGAACTAAGGGCGTTCTAAAAATGTTGATTTTCAAGTGTCTGGAAAAATAATGGGCTAAGGAGGAGGACTGCTGCCCTCCAATCTCTTTTTACTCTAAAAAAAAAGACACTAGAACTGTTAATCTTGAATCGAAAATATAGCTAATTTAGAGCGGTACTACCTATGATATTGCTTATGTGCCTTTTTGAAAACCTGAGTGCAGGTAGTTTTTTTTCGTTTAATTGAAACTCCCCCTATGCTTTCCACCACCAAATTCAAATCACCTAATATTCTTCCACCAAAAGGGTTAGAATATCATTCTCATCAAGTCCTGGAAGTTTTGTCTTAATGCAGTTAGTCTTTGCTATGTTATTGCTGATATATCCTTTTGATAATCTGTATGTTTGTACACTTATATGATTTTCATCTTAATGCTCCTAGCCCTACAAAAAGCTGCAATACGGGTAGTAGTTGAACTAGAATCAGTAGTAGTAGAAGTAAATGTAGCAGCGGTACTAGTATCAGTAGTAGCATGTAAATATTGTCTTTTGGTCAATGGATCACCCCTTTAACATTTTCTGAAAGTTCCAACTGAATGCTCAAATCCATTCTTGAGGCACGCTTTTTTGACAGTGTGCACGCACATAGTGTCTTGATTTAGTTCAAATTTCTCTACAACATTGTTAATGCACTACTGTGGTTGTAGTAGTTGTAGTAGTAGAAGCAGTAGCTGTGATTGTAGTGCGAGTAGTATTAGCAGCCAGCTGCGTCGTTGAGAGGGACAAGGGGGAAGTTCCCCCCCCCAATAATTTAGAAAAAAACTATAATTCATTAAGTAGATTTAAAACTGTTTCTGGTTTTAAGTGTCAAATTGGCTTTATATTTTGAGCAGATGATTTTTTTATTTTTTTTTTAATCTATGCTCATTTTTAAAATAAGGAAAACAATAAAAACATCGGTCCAGCACACGTCATAATATGTTGAACATTAATATTTTTCCTAATATACTGCCTTTAAAACCTATTCATCAAGTAACAATTTGAGCGTAGTTAATCGTAAAATTGAAAATGTTCTATTCTTCCTGTTTTGTCTCATTTGATCGGGTCAATTTTTTTCCCTGATAATTAAGGTGCTTTTACTTCTTAAATCCATCAGTTCAAGCTTAAATTTTCTTGTTTTAAAACTTTCAAAAGTGGAAATGAACCCTCTACATCTGCAAATAGGACAGAAATAGAATCATTGAAAAATAAGATGGTAGATTTCTAAGATAATATAATTTACTGCATGAAAAAGAAGAATTTTTATAATGATACTCGCACTATAAAACTATAGTCCAAATCGGTTGTAGTTAGATCAGGGAATTCGGTAAAAAAAATGTTCCCTTAAAGGAATTTCTAAATAAGTGAAAATTATTAACATTAAAACAATAAAAATAAAACCTTTCAGTCTAAAAAAATGTTTGTTGGCTAAAAACAAAAGCTGAACACCAAATTTGTTTAAACCTAAGTTTGTTCAGAAATCACCCAAAAAGGGGGAAAGGAGGGCACTTTTCCCTTTAGATCCCCATTTTGGAACTATATAAATATTTTCTGCTGTCTATGAGTTTATTGGTACAATGGCCATCCTAATTTATGGGACGTTGCTGTTAAATTAGTTTTCTAAGTGAAATTATGATATAGGTTTGATATAAGTTGAACTAGGGGAGAGGGGTAGAAAAGGAGATTATTCGTTAAAACCACAGTTTATAGACAGTAAGCTTATCGCAGATCATTTCTGGTCTTCGTTCTCGGTGCGAACAAAAAGCTCCTCCCACTTATTTCTGCATTAGCGGATTAGTTTGTTTTCGTCAATCACTGAGAAATGGTTACCAAGTGCATTATTCGTAATTGCAAAAGCAGAAAAAAAACTTGGTGAGCCAGCCAAGTGGTTTGCAAGTGTCCCATCTCACAGGTATGAATTAATTTATATACAAATTATGACTTAATCTATTATTTACATACAGTGGACTCAACTGATCGGCCTATGTAGGATTTTATAAAAAAGGGGGCGGGGGGTTGATGAATTTTGTGAAAATAAGGAATTTTTTCTTCTTCTAATAACTGGTGGAGTAGGTGTGATGGTTTCAGGGGCGGATCCAGGATTTTTTTAGGGGGGGGGGGCGCAAAGTAGGTTGATCCGACAAACTTACGTTAGGAGCAAGTTTAATTAATGCAAACTTGCGTTAATTAGGTAAATTACGCTACTTTAGACTACTATAGGGGGGCACCCCTCGCCCCCCCCCCTCTGGATCCGCCACTGGATGGTTTATCATTTTTTTTTTTTTTTTGCAGATAGGATATCTATCAAGGAAAATAAACTAGCAAATAATTATTTTAGTTTTAGTAGTTTAAATATTTGATTATCTCCTTTTTTGAACAAAGGGTAAAATTTTTTAAATTTGTGTTTGATTATCTCCTTAATGAGCTCCTCAGTACTACAGACAATAAAAATCAAACCAATATCAATAAACAGATGTGAAAAGTGGAAGTGACTATATTTAATTTAGCTGCAAGTCTACATTCATGCCCACCACGTAATTTCCCTTTGAGAAAAAATTGATAAAACTTTTAAAACTGAAATATCAATAAGAAGCACCAAACATCATAATCAAATGTCATCGCTTTATGGCATTGTTCAAATAAAACTTATTTTTTACTTGATTATCGTCGTAAATTTATTCCTTGTCTTTCTTTCCATTCTTAAACCAATGTTATATTTACCTTTTGCATTATTACAGCCTACTATATATACATTCATATAAATTTATATGCAGTGTTACCGCCATACCAATTATTCTCCTTTCCTTTTTTATTCTTTAATAATAATTTCTGGTCGTTTTGAGTTTGAATTATTGTAGGCTTCTATTTCTACTGATCTTAAGTTTAATATGGCCTTTACTTTTCTTTTAAAAAAAACTTTCTTTTTCGTAAAGTTTTCGTAGTATATATATATATATATATATATATAGGCTATATATATATATATATATATATATATATAATATATATATATATATATATATATATATAGCCTATATATATTATATATATATATTATATATATAATATATATATATATATATATATACATATATATATATATATATATATATATATATATATATATATATATAATATATATATATATATATATATATATATATATATATATATATATATTATATATATATATATATATATATATATATATTGGCGCGTACAAACAGCTCCTCTCATTTGATCTGCCATCAGCGGTACAATTACCCTGGAACACGTATTTTGGCAGAAACTTTCTCAAAATGCCTTTGAAACCAACTTCAGACTTCGAAACCTATTTTTAATTCCTAAAAACATCTAATAATAACATTACACTACTAACTACCGATTTTCATGTATGTATTGGAATAAATTAATTTAAAATTAGTTTCTTCAAAATTAGTGTTCCAGCGTTGAAGCCAAGTTTCGCGTCCAAGAGAAATCTGACTTGTCTACCCGTGAAAAGATCTGACTTCGCTTATGTTTATATCTGCAAAAACGTTCTCCGGAGCACTCGCACCCCGGTCCGGGTTTTTATAATGGGTGAAATAGAGAATGATCATACTGCTAATTATATAAACTGTGGTTAAAACCTATTATATTTTTTTAATTCCGGATGACTTTCAAGTTTTAAAACTGATAAAGATTTTTAATATTATTATTCTAATTCTTCTATGAAGTTAAACTAATTTCAAGTTTCGTTCTTTCATATTTTTTTCATTCGAAGGTGGTAGGCAGTGTAGATCCCAAACAGGTTACAGTTATGGAATGTTCACCTTTCATTTGTTATTGCTATGATGTGTAATAAATGAATAGTTTTCACCTTATTTAATTTTAATAGAACAATTTTACTGTAGAGATAATTCATTCTACTGTGTGCAGTCCTGATGGTGTGTGATGGGGTTCTACCCCTGTTTCTTTTCTTTTCAGATAAATGACCCATTTTCTTTTTGTAATTATATTTGCCTATAAGATAATTTTTAATCCTAAGTTGAATTTTGGTTGCTAAGTTAGATTCTTTCGCAGTAAGTAAGCTTTGAACTAAATTCTATTTTGGACTTCCTGGTCTGAGCCATTGGAAGGTAAAGTTAAGAAAAAGTAGAATGGGGAGTTGGGGATTGAGAGGATTGGCTAGGCCAAGCGAAGGTCTACCCCTATGAAAATTTGCTGTACAGAACGAATTTTTCAGTTAGTTTACATTTAGACCCCGTTTGGGGAAGCCTATTCTTTTTGTTATATGTGACCTTTGGAAGATTACAAGTAAGATAGTTTCTACAACTGTGTACTAATTTTCCAGAAACCCAGACAGGGTAGGAACAGAGTTACGAGATACCGTCATTATTATATTGACAGGGGGTTCGTTACCTCCAAGGAGATAGTTAGAGATTTTTAGTGGTGACCCGGGTCGGGTACACTCTTGCCTAAATTGGCCATTTGACCGCTCGATCACGGTATCATACCCTGGGGCAGGGTATACTGTAAATTGGGTACTAAAAAACCCTATATTTACAGAACCGTTGTGGTAAGTGCGGGGATCCCATTATAATATTTGGCGCCGCCGGGGGCTTTTCCCTCCAGTAAGTGGTGTAGCACCATTTTTGCACCAATAAGTGGTGACACCCGTATCTTACCACTCCAACAGTGTGGATCAACCAAAACTCTTGGTATGTGACAAGAGATTTTCTCATTTGAACCATTTAAAAAGGCATCAAAGAGTGCACACTGGGGATAAACCGTTTAAATGTAAGGTCTTTGAGAAAATTTTTGCTGTGTCAAGCAGTTTGATTAAGCACCAAAGAGTACATACTGGTGAGAAACTATTTAAGTGTGATGTCTGTGAGAAAACTTTTTCTGACTCATGCAATTTGACTAAGCACCAAAGATTACACACTGGTGAGAAACTGTTTAAGTGTGATATATGTGAGATAGAATATTCTTCTAAATTAAATCTTAATAATCATATAACAATCCATTCTTACAAAACTGCTAGTTCATGTTGTACAATAACAATTTTTGTGGTCTTGCTGAAACCTATTATACCTCTGCTTCTTTTTTTCGCTTTCCTTCTATATTTCTGTCAGTTCATATATTAATTCATTTTTTATTGGAATATTTTTGTTTATTTCTTCAGTGAGTTCTCTTTCCCTTATTGTATTAACTTGTTCGTTCCCTTTGGCTATGACCCCCCCCAAAGAAAAAAAATCGAGTATGGTTACTCGATTGAGTAACCACCTCTGTAAAGTCCATTTTGTTCTTCTTACAATATTTTGCCAATTGTTTTTATCTATACTTTTGATTCATTGATTCGTGAAATACTTCTGTTCATTTCTTAAATGATTTTACTTTAGCCATTTGTTTTAACTTATTCCTTCCTTTGGTTACGACTTTCTCTTTCCCCCCCCCCCCCTCCACGTAAGTTTGTATGTGTATGCCTGGTAGTGTTAAACCCCTGTAAAGTCTATTTCATTCTTCTTTTAATGTTTTCCCACCTTTTTCGAAAGTTTCTTTGCATATCTTTTCGATTGAAACATAGTGAATAATTATTAATGCAGGCTTTAGTCTGTCCTTAGAGAAGTAAATCTTTAAAACCATGATTGTCACCAAGATTTATACTCAGGGAGGGGGGGATGTCTACTCATTAAGGGAGTGTTCCGATTTGGCGACGTTTCTTTTAGTGATTATAAAGTCTTCTGGACACCAATTCAGACAATAAAGAAACGAGAAATATTGGTTTATTCATACAATCAGGTTCAAAATGACCCTAAGCTTTATTTTCTAACGTAAGAACTTTGGGAACAAATTTTGTTCTGTTTTGGTTTCTTGACAACAAAAGGATGTATGAAGAAATATCCTGATGTTTTGATGAAATTGTGGCGCATTATTCTAGTTTATTTTACACCAAAATGAGCCGAAAATTCTAGTTTTTCGATCAGCTCAAAACTGGTTTGTTGAATGGTTCAGGGGAATTGTAGCTCTGACTGGTTTAAACCCATACTCTAGACCAAGTAGACCTAATTTACAAAAAGAAGCTCCTTTTTCAAGTTCGGGATAGTTGTATATGATGAGAAAATAATCAATCTAGTTTTTTTGGCCAAATATATATATATATTTTTTTTTTTTTTTGTTTTTTTTTTTTTTTTTTTTTTTTTTTTTTTTTTTTTGACCCGTGCACTTTGTATTGAAGAAGTTGTTATAGAAACTTTTACAAACTCTAGGCACCCACCATTTGTACTAATAATGCTAGTTCGGTAAGTAAAGTTATCTACTGGTTTAAATTTCTCGTCTTCATAACAAATTTAAAGTTTCTTTCTTGCACTCTGAACTCCCAGAACTTACAGGAATTCATTCATTTTGCTAAAATTCTTTCATATGACACTCGAATCAAAACACATCCTGCTTGATCTGTTTTGCCTTCCTGTTTGATTTGATTATTTCCAATAGCCTTTGCTGTGTGTCTTAAGACTATTTGAATTAAAATGAGCCAAATAAACCAGGAAAAAACTCATCCATGCTTAACTTTTGGTTCAATATCATACCAGCTAGTAAGTCAATTCCTGACTTAACCTCAATAATATTGTCCTCCTAAATAACACTAATCTATTGAGTGCATTTATCTGGTATACAATGGAGGAATGGAGTCTTCACTAAAACCTTTATGTCGGCTGAAACAAATTCAAATTTATACGAAAGAGGCAAGAGGTTTTAACTCAAACAGAAAAAAGGAGACTAATTTCTCATTGCTAAAGAATCATTTCTGTAAAGAAAATCCTTTTCAACATTTCCAATGTAAAAAAAGAATGAAAATCTTCATGCTTTGTCTCTTTGTTGGTTTGTTTAAATTACAATGTTACGTGACAATGTGCATTGAAAGCCTGACACCTTAAAACACATTATTCTTGCTTGATTCTTAAATCTTGTCCTTAACATTACTGTTACACAAAAGACAGGAAATGTGCAATCTTCTTAAAATAAAAATATTACCATAAAATCACTAATAAAATCAATATTAAAATATATCTACATAAGCCATGCTTACGTGGATAAGCTAGAAGCTGCATAATCTACAAATCTTTGGTTTTGCATTTTATTAGATGATTAATAGAGAGAGTTTCTGTGTTTCAACATTTGTTGTGACAATTATGAAACTTAAAGCTGTTTAAATAGATCTCTAACTTTGTTTCATTATTAATTGTATAATTTCTTATTTATGAATTTGTACCCCACAATTGAACATAGATAACCACACTGTGGAGTAATAGATAAAAAAAACTAAACACAATAATATCATAATGAACAATATCAAAATCAGTATCATAATCGAGCCGTATTAACAAATCATACTAGACCAACTATATAATAATCGTCAAGACACAAACAAATAAAGAAAAAAAGCACATCACACAACAATAAACAACAATATCATTGCTAAGGGTAAAAACTACTTAACCAGTATCATACTGAAAATCGCGAACTAGGGGGTCAGTAATAGAAATAAAACAATCGAAATTTGCAATCTGGATATCTTGATGCCACACAGGCCAGTTGAGCGCAAACATCGACAACACCCTAGCGGGATATAATATTTCTGTTTTTAAATCGGTCAGGTAAATGCATCATATAATTACAATATCTAAAATAATCTCCTCTAAGCCTTTGTAAATCCTTTTTCCTCAATAGATAATGAAAACTAAGTAAGAAATACGGCTGGAGAGCAAAAACTACTGTAAACCCGAGCTAGACCCTTGCGGTTATATTGCCCTCTAATCGGAGATATCCTACCATATGACACACGAATATATTTTAAGGCATTAGAAACCAACTCTGAGCAGGTTTCAGAAATTGACGGGTGAAACAACATACTAATCCATATAACTTTAACAGAGCAAGGCAATGAAAGTGAATCATGGCTCAGGTGAGATTTCGATTAAGTTGAGCTTAAAAGTGGCTGTGAAAATTATTTTATTTTACGAATTTACAAAGGCTTGCGTTAATATTTTGTACTTCTCCATGAAAGAAAATAAATTAGTGGTTTTATATTTAGCTTTCATTTTGGCTTTTATTAACTCAGACCTTTCAACTACGCTGAACAAAATAACTATCTCAAAATTTTGATTAGATGGGTTTTGAGAATTGAAGGGCGTAGAGGGGGGGGGGCGCTTTGTCCTCCAATCACTTTTGACAAATAAAAAGGACACTATTCCTTTCAAGTTCAATCAAACGAGCCTTTTTTGAAGTTTTTATAATAAAGAATGGCCATTTAAAAAATTTTATCAGATGTATTTCGAGAAAATACGAGACTTCTGATTACCAATCCAATCAGCCCACTCCGAAGTTTATACGATCACCCTTTCTATAAAAACCTTATATGCCCCTAGGCACAACTTACAGCCCTTGACCTAAGAGCAGTTGGGGGGGGGGGGGTTGTCATCCTCAACGACATAATTTTGGGACCTTTCATCTACATTGAACAAAATGGCTATCTCAAAATTTTGATTGGAGGTGTTTGGAGCAATGTTGGGAGTGGGGTTAGTTTCCCTCCAATCACTTTTGACTATTAAATAGGGCACTAGCCCTTTCAATTTCCAATCGAATAAGCCCCTATTGAAGTTTTTACGACAACTCCTTCGATACAAAGTGCCCTGGTCTAAGACGTGCAGACCAAAAAAAAAAAAATAATACATTTTGACCACATCGTTCTTTACTTAGGCAGAGCTATTTAGAAGACCGACCTTCGTTTATGAAGGGAATAATAGATATAAAACGATATTCAGTGGAATACTCGCCGTACCCTGATTTACACAAGAATAACTTTTGTGTAATTTTTATTGAATTCGTTTTTTTTAACCAGGATAAAAAGGAGCAGTTAATTTTCAAACTCTAGGCATCCTTGGCAACTATTTATTGATTGAAGGTATCTGCCGCGATGATGCCAAGAAAGTTCAGATTCCCTAGATATTCTTTGTCATATAATGCCCAACAGATAAATTAATAATTCGAACTTATATTTTGAATATTTTCAGATTAGAAATATAGTCACTATCTAAATGTGGGGAAAATGTCACAATACAATGATACACAATCTGTGGTAATATTTTACGTATCTGGTATCTTTACATAAACAGCGCTATTGCACTGCCATTGATATTTGTTTCGGTATTATGTGGCCCGCTGATATTTTATTTATTTATTTCCCTCAAAAACGAGGAGTATAAAAGATAATTAAATAACACTTCAAAAATCCAAATAACACACCATCAAACATAGCAACAATTTACAAGTTGCCCAAAAGAAAACTTAATCAAATGCAACAAATAGTAATAATGAAATCATGCACTTCTTAAACTATAGAAAAAAAAGGAAAAAGATTATGAACATAAAGTATATTTTCAGATTTACGGTAAAAATTATTTATTTTTACCTTGGCTATTTCCAACGGCTCTTTAATTTTAAAATTTGAAACTAATTCAGAATTACTAAAGGAAATTGGAAAACCAAGTAAAAACTTACAATAATTAAAATAACAAACGCGAACTGCTGAAAAATCACAAAATTTAAAATCTCGAAGAAGAAGGGAAGGATAAAGAACATGCGGGAGGGCAACTGCATTAAAAAGAGAACCTAGAATTTCACGACGATAAACACCACGTAGCCGTATTATGGAACCAAACGCCTTTCTAATTTTTTCTTGAATATGTAAAATTAGCATCGACTTAGATTCACGAGCTGAAGCAGAATAAGGTAACCCAAGATAAACAACAGCATCAGAAACCGGAAATGAAATATTTCTATCGCAAATTAATTCAGCTCGGTCATTAACATTAACGGGAAAATATTGACATTTTTTAGTACTAATAGAAAGGCCACGAACATTAAGCAGACTAGAAAGGGAATTAAAATTCTTAATTAGACTAGCTTTAGAACGGCTCAATAGGATAATATCATCAACATATGCAAGAAAAGACACATCCCGTCCCCAAGAAATAAGGGTTATAGATAAAGAACGAAGACACTCCGCCAGACATGCGTTAAAAATATAAGGAGATAAAACCCCACCCTGTCTCACGCCCCGACCCACGGAAATTGGATTAGAAAGAGAATCAGAAATATGTGCAAAAAAATCAATGCTATGTATTAATACAAATCAGCGAACCCACGAGCAAACCAATTTAATAAAAAAAAATTATAAATAATATTTCAATAAATCCCCTATATTTAAACTTTAGCACACAAAATTAAATCTTACAGTCAAAATCCATTCAAAATTAACAGCAAATGAATAGCGGGATACCTCGAGCTATTGGAATATCGTTTGGTTTAATTATGAGATTGAACATCCTGTGATGGGCGTGGGGGTTGGGGGAAGTGGAGGGGAATATGTACTGAAGCATTAGTGGCAAATCTGGATCAAAAAGCTTAGTGCATACTATATTCACCTCCGCCCACCTTAAAGCTTGTTTACGCTATACTACTGTCGTCTGCAGCAGCTCGTTGCTGACAATTTTTATAAAAGCCCAGCATAAGTACATATATTTATGATTGTTTAATGTGTGCTCATTGTTTAAAATGCATTGCACTGTTTTTAAATTCACCAAGTAGTGTGTTTGTTAAGTAGTTACTTTTCTTCACTACCGTTTGAATAATACCTACTTCAATAGCACAACCTCTTACCCCCCCTCCCCCCCCCAAAAAAAAAGTATAGCTATGTCCCTGGTTTCAATTAAATACTGGAAAAAAAAATTGAAAAAATCAAATGATTCCTGGAGCAGATTCCCCTCTGCACCCGGAAGAGGGTGCCCTAGTTTCTAGTATGAAACCCCAGGGTGTATTTTTGTGCGATTGTTCGTAAGAAAAGGATTTAAATTAATTTAAAAATTGGGAATACGAAAGAAACTGGTAAGTCGTTAGTGCCAAAAGCTTATAAATATTTTTACAAATTTGATATTTTGCTTAATTTTTTTTCGAAGATGGGCGTCAATTCTCATGTCCTGCGAAGAAAGAAATTAGTTATAGATCAATGTTGATAAAGAATCATGACACCTTTCTACCAAATGACAGTTAAGAAGCAAAGCATAGGTTAAACAATAAATAACATTAAAAGTATGCTAAATTTCAGTTTTAATTATTAAAATTTTGTGCGTTGTCAAATTTAAGTAGGTGATTTTGCTTATTTATCTTCACAGGTCAAGGTGACAACACTGGCAAACATGTGGTACTCACAGAAAAACTTCATAATTTTGTACCAATAAAAATATTAAAAAATGAGGTTTCAGTTACGAATATACATAGATTGGGACTAAGGGCTTAATGTTTATTTTATTTCGCTTAATGTTTATTTTATTTCGCAGTCCATTGAAGAATTTAGTACTTTAAACCAATTAGAGAATTGAGCCTGCCAAAATTGTGTTGACCAATGTAAAATCGAGATGATAGTTTTTCTAAATATCTCTTCTGGTCTTCAGATTAATGCACCCCAATTCAGACTTAATTTTCTGTTAACTGAACTTCGTTAATATGGGCATAAGTAAATACAGGTGGAGAAAGAAGGCTCCTCAAATGTATTCTCAGCAGGGCCCACCTGCGTAGGGACACATCCCGTGAGTTACATACCTTCTCCCATTAATGGGTTAAATTGCATATTGACGCAGAACACCATCGTAGAAGGATCCTCTATAGGACAACTAAGGCAGGGCGTAAGATCCAGATCCATGGACAAAGGCCTCTGCAGAGGGCTGCCCTCTGGTCAACTCAATTCCCACTTGAGGGACCTTGCGGTCAACTCAATTCCCACTTAAGGAGTAGCACCATTCGAGGAAATTATATCCTAGTAAACGACAGAGCATTCACACGGGATTCTGATTAATGGATAATTGTTATGGGCTTTGTCTATATTGGTGGGTGTTTTCGGGCTAAAAACCTCTTCCAATTAATTATCTAATATGGGTTGTATTCAGAGCTAACGTTATTGGGTTATTGTTATTGATTACGGGTTATCATACGGGTCATCATATGGGTTATTGATTACGTTATTGTAAAACAAAGACTTATCCTTATACGGTAAAATAAAAAAAAAGAAGCTTTTTTTAACTGAAAGTAAGGAACGACGTTAAAACTTAAAACGAACAGAAATTATTCCGTATATGAAAGGGACTGTCCCCTCCTCAACGCCTCGGTCTTTACGCTAAAGTTTTTATTGTTTAAAAAATAGAGTTGTGAGAAAGTATATTGTTTATATATTTGAAATGAGCATTAAAATCTGATTCTTTTGATGTATCTATTGGTATCAAAATCCCCTTTTCTAGAGTTTCGGTTACCATTGAGCCGGGTCGCTCCTTACTTACAGTTCGTTACCACGAACTGTTTGATACCAGACAAACACTGTCTTTATGACAATAACACTTTTTGCTATGTAAGAGAGTAACATTAATTCGGTTAACGTAGGAAATCTGGTTTTTTCGTATTAATCATCAGCATAAACTATGTCCTTGAAAGTTATACTTTCGTATTAAAGCTATAAAGTAGCCAGTTTCGTATTAAATCTCGAGTTAAGCAGGGTTGTGTTCTATCTCCATTTCTATGGATTATTTTGATGGACTTTGTCTTAAGGAGCACAGGAAAGACAATGGGAGAACATGGAATAAAATAGAGAATTATAACTTCTCTGGACTTAGATTATGCTGACGATTTAAACATCCTAAATGAAAGTTTGAGCAAAATGAATTAACTTTTAGATATTTAAAGTGTTAGAATTAACTTTTAGAAGATCAATCAAGTGGACAGCTTCACTTACCTTGGTAGTATTATTAGTGAAGACGCTGGGTGCCTTGAAAATGTCAAAAGTAGAATAGCCAAGGCTCAGGCTGTTTTTTTTTGTAGTAGAAAAAAGTTTGGAAGAATAGGAGGAAATGTCTTCGAACCAAGATTAGAATATTGGAAGCTATAATGATGACAGTGGTCAAGTATGGTTCTGAAGTACAGGCGATCCGAAAAACAGAGGAAGATTTGCTTGATGTTTTCCAGAGAAATTGACTAAGCATTGGATTTCAAAGTGTGTGGTTCAGTCCCGCTTTTTAGGGCTATAATTGCGAGAAAGGTTGAGATGGCTAGGGCACGATCTGCGGAAAAAGGATGACAGATTGCCAAAGATAGTCCTTTTCGGCCAACCGTCTAGGGTTAAACGGAAATCAGGTCTTCCGTGTTTGGGGTGGGAGGACCTCATCAAGAAAGATTTAAGGGAAATGGGAACGTCCTGGGAGGGCGCAACGAGGAGGGCTTTGAATAAATTGGGATGGAGGAGGAGCGAGCGTAGCTGTATTGGCCTCACGTGTTTTGATGCTTCGGTAAGTCGTTAGTAGTACCAATAGTAGTATTTAACCCTGGAAAAGAATAATCAACAAATTTATTTGCATCTGATCTTTTGCAAAAATTTGAGTAAGCACGAGAGGATGTTGACAGTAGAAAGCATAAAAACTAACACCATTTTTGTTGCCACATTGCATTTTATTTTGGCACTACCATAGAAAGATTTATATTAAAAAAAAAACACGAAGAAATAGACTAAGCATTGGATTTCAAATACTCCATTGGGCCTAGGGTTTATATTCCCCCTCAAACATATAATACTGTGACAAGCCTACATATCTTACTTGCACCAAGTGAACAAGACACCTGCATAGTGGGATTCATTTTTTTCGAATCTTTGGATTCATCGAGTCATAAAAACGAAATTACTCAGAATTTCCGTTTAACCCTAGACGGTTGGCCGAAAGGGACAATCTTTGGCAATCTGTCGTCCTTTTTCCGCAGATCGTGCCCTAGCCATCTCAACCTTTCTCGCAATTATAGTAAATCAGAGTAAAAAAAAAAAAAAAATAACAGACATAATGATTAATCAGCAAAAAGGTAATAGAAACAACTTAATCAATAATGAAATTATAATTTTCACAAAAAAAAATAATATTCAACTAAAACTCAAAACGAACAGAAATTACTAGACAAATGAACGAGGAAGTCCTCTTACAAGCGTAAAACTAGCACAAATCACCATCAGTAAATAATTGGAACTGAAAATGAAGAGAAATTACAATAAATAACCGAGTCAAACTCAAAACAAGCAAAAATTAGCATGAGTACGGCTGAAAACACCCATATCTTCTCAAGACCAGAACATATTTTGCACTTTGCTTAAAAAATAATGGTTGTGGATTATCATTTTATTATGCATTACAAATTGATTACCTTCTCTTTATAAGAGCGAAAGGATTTATAATTTTGGTACTGGACGGGTTCTCCCAGTCTAGCTACTCAGTTATTCCTGTGTTAAACACTTTTGATAATCCTTATACCCAAAAGTGTTTTGATTTAGTTCAACAATCCCCTTAACATTCTCTAAAAGGCTTACCTGAATGTCTTTTGTCTTCTTAGAAAGTAAAGTTCAAACATGCATACCTTTCTCAATAACATGTACTATGTGTAAACAATGAACGAATTGCCTAGCTTACAGCCCTTTTCCTGATGACTTTGAGGGGGTTAACATCCCCAAATTCATAATTACTGGATCTTTCACAAAGGCAGAACAAAAAAGATTTCTTAAAATTTCGATCGTATATGTTTAGAGGAATGATAGGCTTGGAATGAGGGTTGATTACCTTCCATTCATTTTTGACTCTTAAAAAGTGCCCTAATACTTCCGACTTCCAATCAAATGAATTCCATCCGATGCAAGTCTTATGCGACCACCCATTCCATAAAAACTTTATATGCCCGGGGGCATAACTTAAAACCGTTACCATGGGCTCTGGGGGATTGTGTCTATTCTAAAGACATTGTTATATGATTTTGGACTATTGGCAACAAAACGGCTATCTCTCAATTTCAATTGAATTCGTTTCGGGAAAAGTGGATGTCAGGGAGGGGGAGGGGCTAGTTTTTCTCCATCCTGTTTGACTGATAAAAGGGAACTAGAAGTATACATTTCCAATCAAATGAGCCTCTTCTAAATTTGAAACGACCACCCCTTTCATAAGAACCATAGGTGATGTGATAGTCAATTCTTGAAATGGAACTGCCACTTGAAGCAGAAACTTGGGTGAAATATCCGTTCTTGTGATCTGGGATATTTGTCCAATGGGTATATTGATGCAATCCTTGGCTGAATATCCCAAGTCCTATGGATGGAAATACCATTCATTCAGCGCAAGTTCCTGCTCCTGGTAAGAGTTAATTTCATTTTATGGTTCAGGTACAAGATTATGTCCCCTATAAAACTGTTTGATTATTTTTTTATATAATTCTATTTTAATAATTAATTAATAACTTGTTAATTATTTTCATCTCTTAACTGTGACTGTGCCCTCTACTTACCTCCGATCACTTTTTACTCTTAAAAAGTGAATTACAACTTTCAGTTTCTTCTATTAAGTTTATACGAGCATCCCTTCCATAACAACCATAAATGCCCCCAGGGGTAACTTACAACACCTACCCTCGGGCCTGGGGGCTGTGTCGACGCCGGAGTTTTTGTTATCTGAATTTTGAACTATTTTTAACAAAATGTATATCTCAAAATTTTTATCTGATGTATTTAGGGTGTGGAGGGGGGGGGCTAGTTGCCCCCCCCCCCCTCCAATCTCTTTTGACTCTTAAAATGTCAATGAGAACTTTCAATTTACAATCAAATGAACTCTCTCCGAAGTTTATACAAGCTATCCTTCTATAAAAACGATCTATGCCCCCAGAGCATTACTTACAACGCCTGCCTCCGGGCAATGGGGATTGTGTCGACACAGGAGTTTTTCTTGTCTGACCTTTGAATTATTTTTAATCAAATGGATATTTAAAAATTTTATCCGATAGGCTTGGGGAAAAAAGGGTGCATGGGGGAGGAGGTAGTTGTCCTCGGATATCTTTTGAGTCTTTAAATGTGAACAAGAACATTCAATTTCCAATCATGAACCCTCTCTGAAGTTTATACGAGTATCCCTTTCATAAGAACCATGCACGGTTGCCCTCGGTTCTCTTTTGACTGTTAAAAATTGAACTTGAACTTTCAATTTCAAATTGAATGAGCCCTCTTTGAAGTTTATACGAGTATCCCTTTCATAAGAACCATATATGCCCCAGGGCATAACTTACAACGCCTGCCCCGAGGCCCTGGAGGGTTGTGTTGACACCCGAATTTTTGTTATCTAAATTTTGAACAACTTTTAAGTTAATGGCTATCTCAAATTTTTATTAGATGTATTCGGGAAAAAATGGGATTGGGGGGGGGGGCTACTTGCCCTGCAATCTCCTTTGACTCTCAAAAATTGAACTAGAACTTTAAATTTCCAATAAAATTAGCCATCTCTGAAGTTTTTACGAGCATCCCTTCCATAAGAACCATATATTCCCTCAGAGCATAACTTACAACGCCTGCCTTCGGGCCCTGGGAGGCCGTGTCGACCCCGGAGTTTTCGTTATATGGTATTTGAACTATTTTTTAAAAAATTGCTATTTCAAAGTTCTTATCAGATGGTTTTGAGAAAAAAGAGTGTTGAGGGGGGGGGGACTAGGTGCCCTCCAATCTTAATTGACTCTTAAAAAGTGAACTAGAACTTTCAATTTCCAATTAAATATGCTCTCTCTAAAGTTTATACGTGCAAACCTTCCATAAGAACCATATATGCCCCCAGGGAATAACTTATACCCCTTGCCCTGAAGACCTTTGGGGGAGTGTCATGCTCAAAGATATAATTTCTAGAACTTTCAACAACGTTGAACAAAATGGCTATCTCAAAATTTTGATTGGATGTGTGTGGGGAAATGGTGGGCGTGGAAGGGGTGTTAGCTGTCTTCCAATCACTTTTGACTATTAAAAAGGGCACTAGCCATTTAAATTTCCAATCGAATGAGCCCTTTTTGATGATTCTACGACAACGCTTTCTATAAAAACCTTATATGCCCCCAGAGTACAACTTACAACCATTGCACTGAGGGCTGTGGGGGGGGGGTTGTCATTCTCAAAGACCTAATTTCCAGAATTTTCAACCATGTTGAACAAAATGGCTATCTCAAAATGTTGATTAGATGTATTTGGGAAAAGATGGGCGTGAGAGGAGGGTTAGTTGCCCTCCAATCACTTCCGACTTTTAAAAAGGGCACTAGCCCTTTGAATTTCCAATCGAATGCGCCCTTTTTGAAGTTTTTACGACAAAGCTTTCTATATAAAGTTTATATGCCCCCATGGCATAACTTACAATGTCTGTCCACAGGTCCTGGGGGGCTGTGTCGGCACCGGAGTTTTGTTATATAATCTTTGAACTATTTTTAACAAAATAGCTATCTCAAAATTTTTATCGGATGCATTTCGAAAAAAAGGGCTTGGGGGGCTGGTTACCCTCCAATATCTTTTTACACTTAAAAAGTGAACTAGTACTTTCAATTTGCAATCAAATTAGCCCTCTCTAAAGTTTATACGAGCATTCCTTTCATAAGAACCATATATGCCCCCAGGGCATAACTTATAACCCTTGCCCTGAAGACCTTTGGGGGAGTGTCAAGCTCAAAGATATAATTTCCAGAACTTTCAACAACGTTGAACAAAATGGCTATCTCAAAATTTTGATTAGATGTGTTTGGGGAAATGGTGGCAAAGGAAGGGGTGTTAGTTGCCTTCCAATCACTTTTGACTTTTAAAAAAAGGGTACTAGCCATTTAAATTCCCAATCGAATGAGCCCTTTTGGAAGTGTCTACGTCAACACTTTCTATAAAAACCTTATATGCCCCTAGGGCATAACCTACAACCCTCTCCCTGAGGGCTGTGGGGGGGGGGTTGTCATCCTCAAAGACCTAATTTCCAGAATTTTCAACCACGTTGAACAAAATGGCTATCTCAAATTTTTGATTAAAAGTGTTTGGGGAAATGGTGGGTGTGGAGGGGTGTTTGTTGCCTTCCAATCACTTTTGACCGTTAAAAAGGGCAGTAGAACTCTCGATTCAAATCGAATGAGCCCCTTTTGAAGTTTTTACGACGACTCCTTCCATATGAAGTGCCTCTGGGGAAAAAAATAAATAAATAATCAGAGGCAACGCTATAGCGTTGCCTATAGTAAAGGCAATACGGCTCCTATGTTTTATTATTATTAATTAAAAAAAAAACTCTCCGAAAAATGAGTTTTTCAAAGAAAAGTAAAAGCGAGTAAAAGGAGAATATTTTTTTTCGTTTTAAACTTGTTTTTCGTATTCAATCTAAGCATTACTCGCTTTAAGATCTATTTATTCATTTATATTATTACTTGTTGTATGTTTTTGCTATGATTTTTTATTTAATTTCTGTTCGTTTTTGCAAAAAATTTCAAGTTTTAAAAAGTTCCTTATTTCAAAATCAAACTTTAAAAAAATGAAATCTTCATCCAAGTATCAAAACTGGTATCAAAGTAACAATATCAAAGTGAAAAATGGGTTTGTGTCAACCTTGGAGTTTTTGTTATCTGATGTTTGAACTATTTTTAACATAATTGTCATCTCAAAATTTTTATCGGATGGATTTGGGAAAAAGGGCGTGGGGGGGGACTATTTAAGCTTCGGTCTCTTTTGACTTTTTAAAAGTGAGCTAGAACTTTCTATTTTCAATCAAATGTGCCCTCTCTGAAGTTTATACGAGTATCCCTTCTATAAGAACCATATATATCCCTAGAGTATAACTTACAACGCCTGTCCCTGGGCCCGGGGGGGGGGGGGGTTGTGTCGACGCTGGAGTCTTAATATCTGATGGTTGAACTATCTTTAACAAAATTTTCACCTGAAATTATTATCAGATGGGTTTATCCATCTGATAAACCCAAAGGCGTAGAGGGCAGGAGGGGCTAGTTGTCCTCCGATCTTTTTTCACTCTGAGAAAATGAACTAAAACTTTTAATTTCCATTCAAATGAACCCTCTCTGAAGTTTATACGATTATCCCTTTAATTAGAACCATATACGGACCCAGGATATAGCTTACAGTGCCTGCCCCCTGGGCCCTGGGGGGATGTGTCGACACCGGAGTTTTGTTATCTGACTTTCGAGCTATTTTGAAAAAATGGCTTTCTCAAAGTTCTTATCGGATAGGTTTGAGGAAAATAGGGCATGGAGAGGGGGGCTAGTTGCCCTCCGATCTCTTTTGACTCTTAAAAAGTGAACGAGAACATTCAATTTCCCATCATATGAGCCCTCCGAAGTTTGTACGAGCATACCTTCCATAAGAACCATACATGCCCCCAGAACAATGCTTACAATGCCTGCCCTGGGCCCTGGGGGGGGGGTGTATCGACGCAGGAGTTTTTCTTATCTAACCTTTGAACTATTTTTAACGAGATGGCCATACGTAAAGGAGTTTTAGTTATATGATCTTTGAACTATTTTAACAAAATGGCTACCTCAAATTTTTTATCAGATGTATTTGGGGGAAAAGGTCTTGGTGGCCAGTTGCCCTCCAATAACTCTTGACTCTTAAAAAGGGCACTAGAACTCTCGATTTCCAATCAAATGAGCCCCCTTTGAAGTTTATATGGCGACTCCTTCTGTATGAAGTGCCTCTGGGAAAACAATGGAGTTTGGGGGGAGGCTAGCTGCCCTCCAATCACTTTTGACTCTTAAAACGTCAATTACAACTTTCATTTTCCAATCGAATGAGTCCTCTAGGAAGTTTATGCGAGCATCCCTTCCATAACAACCATACATGCTCCCAGGGTATAATTTACAAAGCCTACCCCCGGGCCCTGGGGGGGCTGTGTTGACACCGGAGTATTTTGTCATCAGAATTTTGAATTATTTTTAGCAAAATTGCTATCTCAAAATTTTTATCTGATGCATTTAGGGCGTGGAGGAGGGGGGGCTAATTGCCCTCCGATCTTTTTTAACTCTTAAAAAGTGAATAAGAACTTTCAATTTTCAATTAAATGATCCCTCTCCGAAGTTTATACGAGCATCCCTTCCATAAGAACTATATGTGCCCCTAGAGCAATACTCATAACGCCTGCCTCCGGGCTCTGGCGGGTTGGGTTGACACAGGATTTTCTTATCTGACCTTCGAACTATTTTTAATGGAATGGCTATTTTAAAAATTTTATCGGATGGGCTTGGGGAAAAAAAGGTGTGTGGGAAGAGGGAGGGGCTTGTTGCCCTTAGGTATCTTTTGACTCTTAAAAATTGAACTAGAATTTTCAATTTCGAATCGAATGAGCCCCCCTCTGAAGTTTATACGAGCATTTCTTTCATAAGAACCATATACGCCCCCAAGACAACACTTACACCCCTTATTCCCCGGGCCCTGGGGGGAGTTTTTGTTATCTAATTTTGAACAATTTCCAAAAAACTGGCTATCTCAAAATTTGTAGCGGATGAGTTTGGGTAAAAAAAGCGTGGGGAAGGGGGGCTAGTAGCCCTTAACTCGCTTGACTCTTAAAAAATGAACTAGAACTTCCAATTTCCAATCAAATGGGCCCTATATGAAGTTTATACGAGCATCTTTTTCATAAGAACCATACATTCCCTTAGGACATAACTTAGAACGCCTTCCCCTGGGCCCTGGGGGGTTGTATTGACACCGGATGTTCTCTTATCCGACCTTTGAACTATTTTTAACAAAATGTCTATCTCAAAATTTTCATAAGATGGGTTTGGAAAAATAAGGCGTGGGGGGGGGGGGCTAGCTTCCCTCGGATCTCTTTTGACTATTAAAACGTGAGCTCGAACTTTCAATTTGCAATCAAATTAGCCCTCTCTGAAGTTTATACGAGCATCCTTTCATACAAACCATATTTGCCCCAGGGCATAACTTACAACGCCTGCCCCCGGGTCATGTGGGTTGTGACGACACCTGAATTTTGTTATCTGACTTTTGAGCAATTTCTAACTTAATGGCTATCTCAAAATTTTTATTGGATGTAGTTGGGGAAAAAGGGGCGTGGAAGGGCTAGTTGCCCTCCAATCTCTTTTGGCTCTAAAAAACTGGACTAGAACTTTCAATTTCCATTCAAATGAGCCATCTCTGAAGTTTTTACAAGCATCCCCTCAATAAGAACCATATATTCCCCCAGGGCATAACTTACAATACCTGCCTTCTGGCCCTGGGGAGCTGTGTCGACCCCGGAGTTTTCGTTATATGGTCGTTGAACTATTTAAAAAAAAACTATATCAAAGTTCTTATCGGATGGGTTTGAGAAAAAAAGGCGTGGAGGGGGGGGGGGGGCTAGGTGCCCTCCAATCTCTTTTGACTCTTAAAAAGTGAACTAGAACTGTCAATTTCTAATCAAATGAGCCCTCTTTGAAGTTAATACGAGCATCCCTTCCATAAAACACATATATGCCCAGAGGGCATAACTTGCAACGCTTGCCCCCGGGCCCTGGGGGGTTGTATCGACACCGGAATTTTTGTTATATGATCTTTGAAGTATTTGTAACAAAATAGCTATCTTAAAATTTTTATTGGATGTATTTGGGAAAAAAGGGTTAGGGGGGAAGCTGGTTACCCTCCAATATCAAGACGCTTAAAAAGTGAACTAGAGCTTTCAACTTCCAATCAAATGAGCCCTCTCTGAAGTTTATACGAATATTCCTTCCGTAAGAGCCATATAGGCCCCCAGGGCATAACTTACGACCCTTGCCACTGAAGACTGTGGGGGATGTGTCCTGCTCAAACTTGTAATTTCCAGAACTTTCAACTACGTTGAACAAAATGGCTATATCAAAATTTTGATTGAATGTGTTTGGGGAAATGGTGTGCGTGGAAGGGGTCAGTTGCCTTAGAATCACTTTCGACTATTAAAAAGGGAACTACCCATTTAAATTTCCCATTGAATGAGCCCTTTCTGAAATTTCTTCGACAACGTTGTCTATACACAACCTTATATGCCCCCAGGGCATAACTTACAACTCTTGCCCTGAGGGCTGTGGGGGGAGTTGTTATCTTCAAAGACCTATTTTCCAGAACTTAAAGCTACGTTGAATAAAATGGCTATCTCAAAATTTTGATTGGATGTGTTTGAGGAATTGTGCCAACATCGTTCTTATACGCCCCCGGGCATAACTTAAAAGCCTTGCCCTGAGGGTTGTGCGGGAGTGTCCTCCTCAAAAACATATTTTCTAACTGGAAATCAACTACGCTGAACAAAACGGCTATCTCGAAACTTTCATTGAATGTATTTGGGGGAATGATGGGCGTGGGGGTCTAGTTGCCCTCCAATCACTTTTGACTATTAAAAACGGTACTAGAACTCTCGATTTCTAATCGAATGAGTCCCCTTTGAAGTTTCTACGACGATCCCTTCCATATGAAGTGCCTTTTAAGGAAGGAGTCGTATGGAAGGGGTCGTCGTAGAAACTTCAAAAGGGGCTCATTCCATTGGAAAACAAGAGTTCTAGTGCCTGTTTTAAGGGTCAAAAGTGATTGGAAGGCAACTAACACCCCTTCCACGCCCATCAGTTCCCCAAACACATCCAATCAAAATTTTTAGATAGCCATTTTGTTCAGCGTAGTTAATTTCCAGATAGAAATTATTTTTTTGAGGAGGAGACTCCCCACAGCCCTCAGGACAAGGGTTTTAAGTTATGCCCTGGGAGCATATAAGGTTTTTATTGAAAGCTTTAGCGTAGAAACTGCAAAACGGACTCATTCCATTGGAAATTCAAAGGGCTACTGCCGTTTTTAATAGTCCAAAGTGATTGGAGGGCAACTAACCCCCATCTCACGCCCACCTTTTCCCCAAACACATCCAATCAAAATTTTGAGATAGCCATTTTGTTCAACGTAGTTGAAAATTCAGGAAATTAGGTCTTTGAGGATAACAACCCCTCCAGAGCCCCCAGGGCAAGGGCTGTAAGTTATGCCCTGGGGGATGTAAGGTTTGTATAGAAAGTGTTGTCGTAGAAACTTACGAAAAGGCTCATTCGATTGGAAATTTAAATGGCTAGTTCCCTTTTTAATAGCCAAAAGTGATTGGAAGGCAACTAACACCCCTTCCAAACCCACCATTTCCCCAAACACATCCAATCAAAATTTTGATATAGCCACTTTGTTCAACGTAGTTGAAAGTTCTGGAAATTATATGTTTGAGCAGGACACTCCCCCCACAGTCTTCAGGGCAAGGGTTATAAGTTATGCCCTGGGGGCATATATGGTTCTTATTGAGGGAATGCTCGTATAAACTTCAGAAAGGGCTCATTTGATTGGAAATTGAAAGTTTTAGTTCCGATTTTAAGCGTCTAAAGATATCAGAGGGTAACCAGCTTCCCCACCCCAAACCCTTTATTCCCAAATGCATCAGGTAAAAATTTTGAGATGGCTATTTTGTTAAAAATAGTTCAAAGATCATATAACAAAATTCCGGTGTCGACACGACACCCCAGGGCCCGGGGACCGGCGTTGTAATTAATGCCATGGGGGCTTATATGGTTCAAATGGAAGAGATGCTCGTATTAACTTCAAAGACGGCTAATTTGATTGGAAATTGAAAGTTCTAGTTCCCTTTTTAAGAGTCAAAAGAGATTGGAGGGCACTTAGCCCCCCCCCCCCTCCACGCCCTTTTCTCCTCAAACCCATCTGATAAGAATTTTGAGATAGCCTTTTTTTTAAAATAATTCAAAGACCATATAACAAAAACTCTGGGGTCGACACAGCCCCCCAGGGCCCGAGGGCATGGGTTTCAAGTTATACCCTGGGGGAATATATGGTTCTTATTGAAGGGTTGCTCGTAAAAACTTCAGGGAGGGTTCATTTGATTGGAAATTGAGTCTAAAGGCCATACGGCTCCAATGTTTTATTAATTTTTTTTCCCAAAGGCACTTCATATGGAAGGGGTCGTCGTAGAAACTTCAAAGGGGGCTCATTCAGTTGGAAATTGAGAGTTCTATACCCTTTTGTTCATTTTGTTCTAGCCATTTTGTTCCAGGTAGTTGATTCCCAGGTAGAAATCATTTTTTTGAGGAGGATACCCCCCACAGCCCTCAGGGCAAGGGTTGTAAGTTATGCCCTTGAGGCATATAAGGTTTTTTTTTTAGAAAGCTTTGTCATAGAAACTTCAAAAAAGACTCATTCGATTGGAAATTCAAAGACAGTATTATAATATATCAGTGCTCTGACTGCTGCGAGAAATGTGCTGATAAACCTGCTTCCCCGCAGATCCCGCCTCCTTCAGAGACTCTTGTTTATTCACCAGTTTTAAGTTTTTTCCGCCACTGTCTACAGTCAGGAATTTCGTCCGCCTCCTGTATACATTCGTGTACAAACTTCTATTCTAATGATCATCTTGATCAAGCTAGAAGCCCCCTAACATCTCTAGTGAACCCCACGCATAAACTCCTTGCACGTCGCGGCCCCTCTGCTAAGCAAAGCCTGTCACAGGATATATCTGCTAAGCAAAGCCTGTCACAGGATATTTTAGACATCCTTATTTCTGAGGATGCAACCCCTCGCTTGCCACATCTGAAATTCATTATGACTGCAAGTGATGCGATACCTGCGGTAGATACGGATCAAAATGCTCACTATAGCCGTGCCATTCAAACCTGGAACCGGCATCTTTTTAGCATAATTGATAAACTTGATTACGTCACAAGTAAGGTAGCAGAGACTCCTGCTTTGGTGAAAGAGTGTTGTGACGGAGTACAGAGCGAGGTTTTGAGCTGTATAAATAAAGAAAACTCAATGATAAATCCTGGCCTCCGCTGAATAACGAGTCAGAAACAGTGGGTATTGTAGCAGATTTACCACCACAGGATTGTGATGATCCCTTAAAGCGTGAGGCTTTTCTGAAATCGTTGGATGGAGCTGATGGTATAGTGCGGATTTCACTTTCTAAGGAATCAGGATCCCAGCAACAGAAATGAGTCATGCATACGAAAAGACAAAGCGCCGAAAACTTGAAAGCCTGTTTGAATGAAAAGGTCGGTAAAACTGAGGTTCGCAAATCAAGAATTGTCGGTTTATTATCACGAGTGGACTTCCCGATCAATCCAGAGAGTGTCTGTGCTTCTAACCAAGGTATCGAAGAGATACAGCGCATCGGTGTTTCAAAATCATATCGTGTATACTTCCGTTCAGTGACGGCCAAGACTCATTATTTGCGTCATGGGATTCACATTGGCTACGAACATTTCCGGCTTACCGATTATAAGTTTTTACCGCGAATATGCTACAAATGCGGGTCTCTAGAGCATATATCGTCAGGCTGCTCTAGCGTGGAACGTTGTCTCAAGTGCCTTGGTAGTGGACACTCTCATTCTAGGAACAACCCTTGCCAGAATGAACCTTGTTGCTTCCATTGTGGATCTCATGAGCATACTGGATTTAGCTTTCGCTGCAAACAGTTAACCGAAAAAGTTGCAAAGAATAAAAAATTATTAGTGCAAAGATTATATCTCTGAATCTGAATGGTTTTGGTGATAAACAACATGTATTGCAGTCTATGCTGCGCGATCTGAATATTTTGTGTCTGCAAGAGCATCATCTTCAGGACCACTCTACTAGTCTTCTTTCGAGCCTGCCGCAGCAGTTTAAGTGTTTTATATCTCCAGCTACACCTACAGGTCGACGCCCATCAGGAGGCGTTTGCATTTTTATTCGAGAGAATATTCCAGTTTCAATGTTTGCCGTTAATCGTTATTTTGTTGCTGTTCGAATCCCAGGGATTATTGTTTTTTCGTTCTATTTACCAACAAATTATCATACTATTGATTCGGATTTTGATTTCAATTTTGCATGTTTAGAATTATCGCGATTTGTGGCGAAAGTTCCATCAGATTTCCAGTGGGTTATTTACGGGGGTTTTAACTGCAACATTGCTATCTCTGATGTCCGCTCCTCCGCTCTTTTATCTTTGTTTTCGGTTTTTACTATAGTTTCAAAAGATGCGGATTTTACGTATGTCCATAATTCTGGTTCTTGCTCTAATCTAGACCATGTGGTGGTTTCAAATGCAGCGTTATTACCACAGCCTGTTCATGTTGGGTTGGATATGCCTATTAGTGACCATTTTTACCTTTCTTTTCATTTAAATATTCAAATTCCATCTTTTAAAATTATCCATCGTTCTAGTCAAATTGTAAAACAAATGATCTGGGATCGGGAAAAAATGTGCAAATATCATGAAGAATCAGATGCACTTTTAGCTAAAATAATTGTAAATTATTCTAAGGATGTTGATCAAATTGATATTGATCTATTTTACCTTGAAATTGTTTATAGTTTAAAAGTCGGGGCTAATAAAGCATTTAGGACTGATTCTTTCCGTCGTGGATCTCGTGTTTTAGGTTGGAACCTTAACCCGATTTTAAAGCAAAGCCAAAAGAATGCATCTCAAGCTTGTTACCTTTGGAATTGCGTGGGGAAACCACGATCCGGACCATTTTATGATGGTATGAAATTAACTAAACGCGTTTTTCGGGCTGAGTTGTGTTTGCATAATGAAATTATAAAAGATGAAATTGGTTCAAGGATTACTAGTGATAAGAATGAGCTTTGGAGTTTGGTTAATTCTAGACGTCGTAATAATAATTGTTCACCAGATTCTAATAGTTCTCTGAAACTAGATGATTGGATAACTCATTATAATCAAGTTTTTTCATCCGGTGATGCAGCAGTTGAATCACGGCTTGACTCTTTATTATCGGAAGAAATTTCAAAGCCCCGTCCAAATAGTAAAATATCTGTTTCTGTTGATCATGTAACGGTAGCAATTAAAGCTCTAAAAAGTAAGCATTCTTTTGATCATGATGGTATACATTTAAACCATATAAAATGGGCATCCCCCAAAGCAATCCTTCTCCTCGCTACTCTTTTTACTACTATTCCTTCTTCTGGAGTTCTTCCAACTAGCTTTTCTCGTGCTACCACTTCACCCCTTTCAAAAAAAGGAGGGAATGCGAATCGATGTTCTGATTACAGGCCAATTACTGTTTCGTGCCAGATTAGCAAAGTTTTGGAGTTAGTTTTATTAAAGTATTTGGAGTCTTGTAACCAAGGCCTGAATCAAATTGGGTTCCGTAAGGGTCTAAGCATGGATGTTGCTCATACCCTCCTTTCAAGAATAATATCTTTTTGTAAGCAATGGGATAGAGTTTATACACTTGCGTTAGATTTTGCGGCGGCGTATGATTCAATTATCCATTCTTGGGCTATGACTGCGCTTCTGAAGAATAATGTCCCACTACCAGTATTTTTGGTTTTAAAAAAGTGGTATGGCTCCTCTCGTATTTGTATTAAGTGGAAGAATCAGTTTAGTGATTATAATGTTAAGGTATGTAGGGGGCTGAGACAAGGAAGCATTATTTCTCCTTCGATTTTCAATATTACTGTTTCGGGGCTATCTGATCAAAAGTAGAGTAGTAGGTACCATTTTGGGGCCTTTACGTTCCTTCCTGTGCTATTTGGGGACTTTATGTTCCTTGGCACCTTTCCAAGGCAGATTACCAGACTGGTTATTGCTATTGATATCAATTACATATGGAATTATGCAAGAGCGTGTTTGGGGAGATTACGTTCCTTGGCACCTTTTCAGAGCATGTACTTATGGATACCTTTCCATGCAACGTGATTAAACACGCTTTTACAATCGGAATTGTTTGATTGACATTTGCAAAAAGGGATAAGGAATTCGCAAAATTGGACACTATGAACGATATTAATTAATGTTTGAATAATAGGAGTGTGATTGATTCTAATTAGTGATTGGATAATTTTTTAACAAGAAATCTCTGAATAAAATATTTTTGGAGGGATGGGAGAGAGTTTTGCTTGCCTTTCATTGGTACCTTTCCAAGCGAGCGGGGATTCCCCTCTGGTTCCTAAACATTGCAAAAAAGATAACAGTATGAGCGGGGATTCCCCACACAAGTTTGTTTCAACTCCAAGTTTTTCAACCAGAGTGTTTTTTTAGCTAACATCTGTTTTTTAGGAGCCAATCAGAGACATCTGAGCTTGGAAGATGGAGAAAAAAAGGGTTAAAGTGATTAGCAGTTAAGGTAACTCTGAAGAGTATGTTAATTCATACCTTATTTATTATAAATTTGGAACAATATCAATATATGAAAATGGTTAACGATGATAAAATGGTCTTATGACTTGACCTAGCTTTACTTCTTTGATGTGTTCTGTATAATACACAAGTGGCGTTTGAACAGTGTTGTCAGTTTAAAATAGGGTCCAACGTTATAGTATACTAAAAAGTTGATACTAAGAGAGATGTAGATGGCAAGAAACTCGAAGGGCGCCCCCTCCCTCCAACTTTTTGGACCCCCTCCCCCCATTTTTTTTCATTTTTTTTCTTTTTCTTTTTTGGCAATTGATATTTTTTCTGATAACAAGTATCATTCATTACGATCGTAGCTTTCAAATGTGAAACTTAAGTCCATTTTTGGATCGAAAAATAAAACTATTTCCGTAAAATCTGAGCTAATAAGGGTTTTTGACCGTAAACTCTAGTTTTTTGTAAGAAAATTATGGAAAATACAATTCTCTGGTTCAAATGTGAAACTTAAGTCCATTTATTGATCGAAAAATAAAACTATTTCCTTAAAATCTGAGCTAATTTGGGTTTTTGACTGTAAACTATAGTTTTTTGTAAGAAAATTATGGAAAATACAATTCTCTGGTTCAAATGTGAGACTTAAGTCCATTTATGGATCGAAAAAATAACTATTTCTGTAAAATCTGAGCTAATAAGGGTTTTTGACCGTAAACTCTAGTTTTTTGTAAGAAAATTATGGAAAATACAATTCTCTGATTCAAATGTGAATCTTAAGTCCATTTTTGGATCGAAAAAATAAATTATTTCTTTAAAATCTGAGCTAATAAGGGTTTTTGACCGTAAACTTCAGTTTTTTGTAAAACAAATTATGGAAAATACAATTCTCTGGTTCAAATGTGAAACTTAAGTCCCTTTTTGGATCGAAAAATAAAACTATTTCTGTAAAATCTGAGTTAATAAGGGTTTTTGACCGTAAACTATAGTTTTTTGTAAGAAAATTATGGAAAATACAATTCTCTGGTTCAAATGTGAAACTTAAGTCCATTTATGGATCGAAAAAATAAACTATTTCTGTAAAATCTGAGCTAATAAGGGTTTTTGATCGTAAACTCTAGTTTTTTGTAAGAAAATTATGGAAAATACAATTCTCTGGTTCAAATGTTAAACTTAAGTCCATTTATGGATCGAAAAAATAAACTATTTCTGTAAAATCTGAGCTAATAAGGGTTTTTGACCGTAAACTATAGTTTTTTGTAAGAAAATTATGGAAAATACAATTCTCTGGTTCAAATGTGAAACTTAAGTCCATTTATGGATCGAAAAAATAAACTATTTCTGTAAAATCTGAGCTAATAAGGGTTTTTGATCGTAAACTCTAGTTTTTTGTAAGAAAATTATGGAAAATACAATTCTCTGGTTCAAATGTGAAACTTAAGTCCATTTTTGGATCGAAAAAATAAACTATTTCTGTAAAATCTGAGCTAATAAGGGTTTTTGACCGTAAACTCTAGTTTTTTGTAAGAAAATTATGGAAAATATAATTCTCTGGTTCAAATGTGAAACTTAAGTCCTTTTTAGGATCGAAAAATAAAACTATTTCTGTAAAATCTGAGTTAATAAGGGTTTTTGACCGTAAACTATAGTTTTTTGTAAGAAAATTATGGAAAATACAATTCTCTGGTTCAAATGTTAAACTTAAGTCCATTTATGGATCGAAAAAATAAACTATTTTTGTAAAATCTGAGCTAATAAGGGTTTTTGACCGTAAACTGTAGTTTTTTGTAAAACAAATTATTGAAAATACAATTCTCTGGTTCAAATGTGAAACTTAAGTCCCTTTTTGGATCGAAAAATAAAACTATTTCTGTAAAATCTGAGTTAATAAGGGTTTTTGACCGTAAACTATAGTTTTTTGTAAGAAAATTATGGAAAATACAATTCTCTGGTTCAAATGTGAAACTTAAGTCCATTTATGGATCGAAAAAATAAACTATTTCTGTAAAATCTGAGCTAATAAGGGTTTTTGATCGTAAACTCTAGTTTTTTGTAAGAAAATTATGGAAATACAATTCTCTGGTTCAAATGTGAAACTTACGTCCATTTTTGGATCGAAAAAATAAACTATTTCTGTAAAATCTGAGCTAATAAGGGTTTTTGACCGTAAACTCTAGTTTTTTGTAAGAAAATTATGGAAAATATAATTCTCTGGTTTAAATGTGAAACTTAAGTCCTTTTTAGGATCGAAAAATAAAACTATTTCTGTAAAATCTGAGTTAATAAGGGTTTTTGACCGTAAACTATAGTTTTTTGTAAGAAAATTATGGAAAATACAATTCTCTGGTTCAAATGTGAAACTTAAGTCCATTTATGGATCGAAAAAATAAACTATTTCTGTAAATCTGAGCTAATAAGGGTTTTTGACCGTAAACTCTAGTTTTTTGTAAGAAAAATATGGAAAATACAATTCTCTGGTTCAAATTTGAAACTTAAGTCCCTTTTTGGATCAAAAAATAAAACTATTTCTGTAAAATCTGAGATAATAAGGGTTTTTGACCGTAAACTATAGTTTTTTGTAAGAAAATTAAGGAAAATACAATTCTCTGGTTCAAATGTGAAACTTAAGTCCATTTATGGATCGAAAAAATAAACTATTTCTGTAAAATCTGAGCTAATAAGGGTTTTTGACCGTAAACTCTAGTTTTTTGTAAGAAAATTATGGAAAATACAATTCCCTGGTTCAAATGTGAAACTTAAGTCCATTTTTGTATCGAAAAAAATAAACTATTGCTGTAAAATCTGAGCTAATAAGGGTTTTTGACCGTAAACTATAGTTTTTTGTAAGAAAATTATGGAAAATACAATTCTCTGGTTCAAATGTGAAACTTAAGTCCTTTTTAGGATCGAAAAATAAAACTATTTCTGTAAAATCTGAGTTAATTAGGGTTTTTGACCGTAAACTCTAGTTTTTTGTAAGAAAATTTTGGAAAACATAATTCTCTGATTCAAATGTGAATCTTAAGTCCGTTTTTGGATCAAAAAAATAAATTATTTCTTTAAAATCTGAGCTAATAAGGGTTTTTGACCGTAAACTTCAGTTTTTTGCAAAAAAATTATGGAAAATACAATTCTCTGGTTCAAATGTGAAACTTAAGTCCTTTTTAGGATCGAAAAATAAAACTATTTCTGTAAAATCTGAGTTAATAAGGGTTTTTGACCGTAAACTCTAGTTTTTTGTAAGAAAATTATGGAAAACACAATTCTCTGGTTCAAATGTGAAACTTAGGTCCATTTTTGGATCGAAAAAATAAACTATTTCTGTAAAATCTGAGCTAATAAGGGTTTTTGACCGTAAACTCTAGTTTTTTGTAAGAAAATTATGGAAAATACAATTCTCTGGTTCCAATAAAGTCAAGTCCTTTTTAGGATCGAAAAATAAAACTATTTCTGTAAAATCTGAGTTAATAAGGGTTTTTGACCGTAAACTCTAGTTTTTTGTAAGAAAATTATGGAAAATACAATTCTCTGGTTCAAATGTGAAACTTAAGTCCTTTTTAGGATCGACAAATAAAACTATTTCTGTAAAATCTGAGTTAACAAGGATTTTTGACCGTAAACTATAGTTTTTTGTAAGACAATTATGGAAAATACAATTCTCTGGTTCAAAGGTGAAACTTAAGTCCATTTATGGGTTGAAAAAATAAACTATTTCTGTAAAATCTGAGCTAATAAGGGTTTTTGACCGTAAACTATAGTTTTTTGTAAGAAAATTATTGAAAATACAATTCTCTGGTTCAAATGTGAAACTTAAGTCCTTTTTAGGATCGAAAAATAAAACTATTTCTGAAAAATCTGAGTTAATAAGGGTTTTTGACCGTAAACTCTAGTCTTTTGTAAGAAAATTATGGGAATTATAATTCTCTGATTCAAATGTGAATCTTAAGTCCATTTTTGGACCAAAAAAGTAAATTATTTCTTTAAAATCTAAGCAAATAAGGGTTTTTGACCGTAAACTTTAGTTTTTTGTAAAAAAATTATGGAAAATACAATTCTCTGGTTCAAATGTGAAACTTAACTCCCTTTTTGGATCGAAAAATAAAACTATTTCTGTAAATTCTGAGTTAATAAGGGTTTTTGACCGTAAACTATAGTTTTTTGTAAGAAAATTATGGAAAATACAATTCTCTGGTTCAAATTTGAAACTTAAGTCCTTTTTAGGATCGAAAAATAAAACTATTTCTGTAAAATCTGAGTTAATAAGGGTTTTTGACCGTAAACTCTAGGTTTTTGTAAGAAAATTTTGGAAAATATAATTCTCTGATTCAAATGTGAATCTTAAGTCCATTTTTGGATCAAAAAAATAAATTATTTCTTTAAAATCTGAGCTAATAAGGGTTTTTGACCGTAAACTTTAGTTTTTTTGTAAAAAAATTATGGAAAATACAATTCTCTGGTTCAAATGTGAAACTTAAGTCGCTTTTTGGATCGAAAAATAAAACTATTTCTGTAAAATCTGAGTTGATAAGGGTTTTTGACCGTAAACTATAATTTATTGTAAGAAAATTATGAAAAATACAATTCTCTGGTTCAAATGTGAAACAAGTCCATTTATGGATCGAAAAAATAAACTATTTCTGTAAAATCTGAGCTAATAAGGGTTTTTGACCGTAAACTCTAGTTTTTTGTAAGAAAATTATGGAAAATACAATTCTCTGGTTCAAATGTGAAACTTAAGTCCATTTTTGGATCGAAAAAATAAACTATTTATGTAAAATCTGAGCTAATAAGGGTTTTTGACCGTAAACTCTAGTTTTTTGTAAGAAAATTATGGAAAATACAATTTTCTGGTTCAAATGTGAAACTTAAGTCCTTTTTAGGATCGAAAAATAAAACTATTTCTGTAAAATCTGAGTTAATAAGGGTTTTTGACCGTAAACTCTAGTTTTTTGTAAGAAAATTATGGAAAATACAATTCTCTGGTTCAAATTTGAAACTTAAGTCCCTTTTTGGATGGAAAAATAAAACTATTTCTGTAAAATCTGAGTTAACAAGGGTTTTTGACCGTAAACTATAGTTTTTTGTAAGAAAATTATGGAAAATAAAATTCTCTGGTTCAAATGTGAAACTTAAGTCCATTTATGGATCGAAAAAATAAACTATTTCTGTAAAATCTGAGCTAATAAGGGTTTTTGACCGTAAACTCTAGTTTTTTGTAAGAAAATTATGGAAAAATACAATTCTCTGGTTCAAATGTGAAACTTAAGTCCTTTTTAGGATCGAAAAATAAAACTATTTCTGTAAAATCTGAGTTAATAAGGGTTTTTGACCGTAAACTCTAGTTTTTTGTAAGAAAATTATGGAAAATACAATTCTCTGCTTCAAATGTGAAACTTAAGTCCATTTTTGGTATCGAAAAATAAACTATTGCTGTAAAATCTGATCTAATAAGGGTTTTTGACCGTAAACTATAGTTTTTTGTAAGAAAATTATTGAAAATACAATTCTCTGGTTCAAATATGAAACTTAAGTCCTTTTTAGGATCGAAAAATAAAACTATTTCTGTAAAATCTGAGTTAATAAGGGTTTTTGACCGTAAACGCTAGTTTTTTGTAAGAAAATTATGGAAATTATAATTCTCTGATTCAAATGTGAATCTTAAGTCCATGTTTGGATCAAAAAAATAAATTATTTCTTTAAAATATAAGCTAATAAGGGTTTTTGACCGTAAACTTTAGTTTTTTGTAAAAAAATTATGGAAAATACAATTCTCTGGTTCAAATGTGAAACTTAACTCCCTTTTTGGATCGAAAAATAAAACTATTTCTGTAAATTCTGAGTTAATAAGGGTTTTTGACCGTAAATTATAGTTTTTTGTAAGAAAATTATGGAAAATACAATTCTCTGGTTCAAATGTGAAACTTAAGTCCTTTTTAGGATCGAAAAATAAAACTATTTCTGTAAAATCTAAGTTAATAAGGGTTTTTGACCGTAAACTCTAGGTTTTTGTAAGAAAATTTTGGAAAATATAATTCTCTGATTCAAATGTGAATCTTAAGTCCATTTTTGGATCAAAAAAATAAATTATCTCTTTAAAATCTGAGCTAATAAGGGTTTTTGACCGTAAACTTTGGTTTTTTGTAAAAAAATTATGGAAAATACAATTCTCTGGTTCAAATGTGAAACTTAAGTTGCTTTTTGGATCGAAAAATAAAACTATTTCTGTAAAATCTGAGTTGATAAGGGTTTTTGACCGTAAACTATAATTTATTGTAAGAAAATTATGAAAAATACAATTCTCTGGTTCAAATGTGAAACAAGTCCATTTATGGATCGAAAAAATAAACTATTTCTGTAAAATCTCAGCTAATAAGGGTTTTTGACCGTAAACTCTAGTTTTTTGTAAGAAAATTATGGAAAATACAATTCTCTGGTTCAAACGTGAAACTTAAGTCCTTTTTAGGATCGAAAAAATAAACTATTTCTGTAAAATCTGAGCTAATAAGGGTTTTTGACCGTAAACTCTAGTTTTTTGTAAGAAAATTATGGAAAATACAATTCTCTGGTTCAAATGTGAAACTTAAGTCCTTTTTAGGATCGAAAAATAAAACTATTTCTGTAAAATCTGAGTTAATAAGGGTTTTTGACCGTAAACTCTAGTTTTTTGTAAGAAAATTATGGAAAATACAATTCTCTGGTTCAAATTTGAAACTTAAGTCCCTTTTTGGATCGAAAAATAAAACTATTTCTGTAAAATCTGAGTTAACAAGGGTTTTTGACCGTAAACTCTAGTTTTTTGTAAGAAAATTATGGAAAATACAATTTTCTGGTTCAAATGTGAAACTTAAGTCCTTTTTAGGATCGAAAAATAAAACTATTTCTGTAAAATCTGAGTTAATAAGGGTTTTTGACCGTAAACTCTAGTTTTTTGTAAGAAAATTATGGAAAATACAATTCCCTGGTTCAAATGTGAAACTTAAGTCCATTTTTGTATCGAAAAAATAAACTATTGCTGTAAAATCTGAGCTAATAAGGGTTTTTGACCGTAAACTATAGTTTTTTGTAAGAAAATTATTGAAAATACAATTCTCTGGTTCAAATATGAAACTTAAGTCCTTTTTAGGATCGAAAAATAAAACTATTTCTGTAAAATCTGAGTTAATAAGGGTGTTTGACCGTAACCGCTAGTTTTTTGTAAGAAAATTATGGAAATTATAATTCTCTGATTCAAATGTGAATCTTAAGTCCATGTTTGGATCAAAAAAATAAATTATTTCTTTAAAATATAAGCTAATAAGGGTTTTTGACCGTAAACTTTAGTTTTTTGTAAAAAAATTATGGAAAATACAATTCTCTGGTTCAAATGTGAAACTTAACTCCCTTTTTGGATCGAAAAATAAAACTATTTCTGTAAATTCTGAGTTAATAAGGGTTTTTGACCGTAAATTATAGTTTTTTGTAAGAAAATTATGGAAAATACAATTCTCTGGTTCAAATGTGAAACTTAAGTCCTTTTTAGGATCGAAAAATAAAACTATTTCTGTAAAATCTGAGTTAATAAGGGTTTTTGACCGTAAACTCTAGGTTTTTGTAAGAAAATTTTGGAAAATATAATTCTCTGATTCAAATGTGAATCTTAAGTCCATTTTTGGATCAAAAAAATAAATTATCTCTTTAAAATCTGAGCTAATAAGGGTTTTTGACCGTAAACTTTGTTTTTTGTAAAAAAATTATGGAAAATACAATTCTCTGGTTCAAATGTGAAACTTAAGTCCTTTTTAGGATCGAAAAATAAAACTATTTCTGTAAAATCTGAGTTAATAGGGGTTTTTGACCGTAAACTATGATTTATTGTAAGAAAATTATGAAAAATACAATTCTCTGGTTCAAATGTGAAACAAGTCCATTTATGAATCGAAAAAATAAACTATTTCTGTAAAATCTCAGCTAATAAGGGTTTTTGACCGTAAACTCTAGTTTTTTGTAAGAAAATTATGGAAAATACAATTCTCTGGTTCAAACGTGAAACTTAAGTCCTTTTTACGATCGAAAAAATAAACTATTTCTGTAAAATCTGAGCTAATAAGGGTTTTTGACCGTAAACTCTAGTTTTTTGTAAGAAAATTATGGAAAATACAATTCTCTGGTTCAAACGTGAAACTTAAGTCCTTTTTAGGATCGAAAAATAAAACTATTTCTGTAAAATCTGAGTTAATAGGGGTTTTTGACCGTAAACTCTAGTTTTTTGTAAGAAAATTATGGAAAATACAATTCTCTGGTTCAAATGTGAAACTTAAGTCCATTTGTGGATCGAAAAAATAAACTATTTCTGTAAAATCTGAGCTAATAAGGGTTTTTGACCGTAAACTCTAGTTTTTTGTAAGAAAATTATGGAAAATACAATTTTCTGGTTCAAATGTGAAACTTAAGTCCTTTTTAGGATCAAAAAATAAGACTATTTCTGTAAAATCTGAGTTAATAAGGGTTTTGTGACCGTAAACGCTAGTTTTTTGTAAGAAAATTATGGAAATTATAATTCTCTGATTCAAATGTGAATCTTAAGTCCATTTTTGGATCAAAAAAATAAATTATTACTTTAAAATCTAAGCTAATAAGGGTTTTTGACCGTAAACTTTAGTTTTTTTTAAAACAATTATGGAAAATACAATTCTCTGGTTCAAATGTGAAACTTAACTCCCTTTTTGGATCGAAAAATAAAACTATTTCTGTAAATTCTGAGTTAATAAGGGTTTTTGACCGTAAACTATAGTTTTTTGTAAGAAAATTATGGAAAATACAATTCTCTGGTTCAAATGTGAAACTTAAGTCCTTTTTAGGATCGAAAAATAAAACTATTTCTGTAAAATCTGAGTTAATAAGGGTTTTTGACCGTAAACTCTAGGTTTTTGTAAGAAAATTTTGGAAAATATAATTCTCTGATTCAAATGTGAATCTTAAGTCCATTTTTGGATCAAAAAAAAAAATTATTTCTTTAAAATCTGAGCTAATAAGGGTTTTTGACCGTAAACTTTAGTTTTTTGTAAAAAAATTATGGAAAATACAATTCTCTGGTTCAAATGTGAAACTTAAGTCGCTTTTTGGATCGAAAAATGAAACTATTTCTGTAAAATCTGAGTTGATAAGGGTTTTTGACCGTAAACTATAATTTATTGTAAGAAAATTATGAAAAATACAATTCTCTGGTTCAAATGTGAAACTTAAGTCGCTTTTTGGATCGAAAAATAAAACTGTTTCTGTAAAATCTGAGTTGATAAGGGTTTTTGACCGAAAACTATAATTATTGTAAGAAAATTATGAAAAATACAATTCTCTGGTTCAAATGTGAAACAAGTCCATTTATGGATCGAAAAAATAAACTATTTCTGTAAAATCTGAGCTAATAAGGGTTTTTGACCGTAAACTCTAGTTTTTTGTAAGAAAATTATGGAAAATACAATTTTCTGGTTCAAATGTGAAACTTAAGTCCTTTTTAGGATCGAAAAATAAAACTATTTCTGTAAAATCTGAGTTAATAAGGGTTTTTGACCGTAAACTCTAGTTTTTTCTTTGGTTCAAATTTGAAACTTAAGTCCCTTTTTGGATCGAAAAATAAAACTATTTCTGTAAAATTTGAGTTAACAAGGGTTTTTGACCGTAAACTATAGTTTTTTGTAAGAAAATTATGGAAAATAAAATTCTCTGGTTCAAATGTGAAACTTAAGTCCATTTATGGATCGAAAAAATAAACTATTTCTGTAAAATCTGAGCTAATAAGGGTTTTTGACCGTAAACTCTAGTTTTTTGTAAGAAAATTATGGAAAATACAATTTTCTTGTTCAAATGTGAAACTTAAGTCCTTTTTAGGATCGAAAAATAAAACTATTTCTGTAAAATCTGAGTTAATAAGGGTTTTTGACCGTAAACTCTAGTTTTTTGTAAGAAAATTATGGAAAATACAATTCTCTGGTACAAATTTGAAACTTAAGTCCCTTTTTGGATCGAAAAATAAAACTATTTCTGTAAAATCTGAGTTAACAAGGGTTTTTGACCGTAAACTATAGTTTTTTGTAAGAAAATTATGGAAAATACAATTCTCTGGTTCAAATGTGAAACTTAAGTCCATTTATGGATCGAAAAAATAAACTATTTCTGTAGAATCTGAGCTAATAAGGGTTTTTGACCGTAAACTCTAGTTTTTTGTAAGAAAATTATGGAAATACAATTCTCTGGTTCAAAAGTGAAACTTAAGTCCATTTTTGTATCGAAAAAATAAACTATTGCTGTAAAATCTGAGCTAATAAGGGTTTTTGACCGTAAACTCTAGTTTTTTGTAAGAAAATTATTGAAAATACAATTCTCTGGTTCAAATTTGAAACTTAAGTCCTTTTTAGGATCGAAAAATAAAACTATTTCTGTAAAATCTGAGTTAATAAGGGTTTTTGACCGTAAACTCTAGTTTTTTGTAAGAAAATTATGGAAATTATCATTCTCTGATTCAAATGTGAATCTTAAGTCCATTTTTGGATCAAAAAAATAAATTATTTCTTTAAAATCTGAGCTAATAAGGGTTATTGACCGTAAACTTTAGTTTTTTGTAAAAAAATTATGGAAAATACAATTCTCTGGTTCAAATGTGAAACTTAACTCCCTTTTTGGATCGAAAAATAAAACTATTGCTGTAAATTCTGAGTTAATAAGGGTTTTTAACCGTAAACTGTAGTTTATTGTAAGAAAATTATGGAAAATAAAATTCTCTGGTTCAATTGTGAAACAAGTCCATTTATGGATCGAAAAAATAAACTATTTCTGTAAAATCTGAGCTAATAAGGGTTTTTGACCGTAAACTCTAGTTTTTTGTAAGAAAATTATGGAAAATACAATTCTCTGGTTCAAATGTGAAACTTAAGTCCATTTTTGGATCGAAAAATAAAACTATTTCTGTAAAATCTGAGTTAATAAGGGTTTTTGACCGTAAACTCTAGTTTTTTGTAAGAAAATTATGGAAAATACAATTCTCTGATTCAAATGTGAAACTGAAGTCCATTTATGGATCAAAAATAAAACTATTTCCCTAAAATCTAAGCTAATAAGGGTTTTTGACCATAAACTCTAGTTTTTTGTAAGAAAATTATTGAAAATACAATTCGTTGGTTCATAGGTGAAACTAAAGTCCAGGTAAGGATCGAAAAATAAACCATTTCTGTGGAATCTGAGCTAATAAGGGTTTTTGACCATAAACTCTTGTTTCCTGTAAGAAAATTATGGAAAATACAATTCTCTCGTTCAAATGTGAAACTTAGATCCATTCTCTGGTTCAAATGTGAAACTTAAGTCAAGTTTTGGATACTCATAATAATGAGGACTGATGGTTCTAATTCAATTTTTTTTCATAAAAACAAACTATTTTTTTAACTTCGAAATTATTCAACTTTATTTATTTTTTTTTCATAAAAACAAACAATTTTCTTTAAACTTCGAAATTATTCAACTTTATTTATTTATTTTCGACCAGAGGAATTTTTCAGATTTTTCATTGGTCGGAGATAACAACAATGGTACAGTTTTTTAATAGCATGGAAAAGAACGAGTATTGAATGCCTCGTTGTTTAAGTAAAGAGGTGAAATCAAGACCAGAGGAATTTTTGAGATTTTTCATTGGTCAGAGAGGGTTTTATGGCTCCTCCCCACAATGATTTCAGATGGTTTTAGGAGTCATCCTCCTAGCCATAACTCCATTCAACCTTGAGCGAAGGTATAAAAGTTTGATGATGTATTTCTCTTCTTAACAACTACATTAATACCTTCCAAGATGATAGGACTGTATGACACAGAATTTATCGGTTTG
>CM051269.1:12909876-13021234 GCA_027921565.1 Artemia sinica
TTATAGTTCACTATCCAATGATAACAGTAAATTTCTTCGAATTCCATTGAAAAAAATAAAAATGCACATTCAAATATGACTCCACAAGATGATTTCTTCAAACCGATAAATTCTGTGTCATGCAGTCCTATCATCTTAGAAGGTATTAATGTAGTTGTTAAGAAAAGAAATACATCATCAAACTTTTATACCTTCACTCAAGGTTGAATGGAGTTATGGCTAGGAGGATGACTCCCAAAACCATCTGAATTCATTGTGGGGAGGAGCCATAAAACCCTCTCTGACCAATGAAAAATCTCAAAAATTCCTCTGGTCTTGATTTCACCTCTTAACTTAAACAACGAGGCATTCAATACTCGTTCTTTTCCATGCTATTAAAAAACTGTACCATTGTTGTTATCTCCGACCAATGAAAAATCTCAAAAATTCCTCTGGTCGAAAATAAATAAATAAAGTTGAATAATTTCGAAATTAAAAAAAAATTGTTTGTTTTTATGAAAAAAAAATTGAATTAGAACCATCAGTCCTCATTATTATGAGTATCCAAAACTGGGCTTAAGTTTCACATTTGAACCAGAGAATGGATCTAAGTTTCACATTTGAACGAGAGAATTGTATTTTCCATAATTTTCTTAAGGAAACAAGAGTTTATGGTCAAAAACCCTTATTAGCTCAGGTTCTACAGAAATAGTTTATTTTTCAATCCATACCTGGACTTAAGTTTCACCTATGAACCAACGAATTGTATTTTCCATAATTTTCTTACAAAAAACTAGAGTTTACGCTCAAAAGCCCTTATTAACTCAGATTTTAAAGAAATAGTTTTATTTTTCGATCCTAAAAAGGACATAAGTTTCACATTTGAACCAGAGAATTGTATTTTCCATAATTTTCTTACAAAAAACTAGAGTTTACGGTCAAAAACCCTTATTAGCTCAGATTTTACAGAAATGGTTTATTTTTTTGATCCAAAAATGGACTTAAGTTTCACATTTGAACCAGAGAATTGTATTTTCCATAATTTTCTTACAAAAAAACTAGAGTTTACGGTCAAAAACTCTTATTTGCTCAGATTTTACAGAAATAGTATTTTTTTCGATCCATAAATGGACTTAAGTTTCACATTTGAACCAGAGAATTGTATTTTCCATTATTTTCTTACAAAAAACTATAGTTTACGGTCAAAAACCTTTATTAAATCAGATTTTACAGAAATAGTTTTATTTTTAGATCCAAAAAGGGACTTAAGTTTCACATTTGAACCAGAGAATTGTATTTTCCATAATTTTTTTTACAAAAAACTAAAGTTTACGGTCAAAAACCCTTATTAACTCAGATTTTACAGAAAAAGTTTTATTTTTCGATCCTAAAAAGGACTTAAGTTTCATTTTTGAACCAGAGAATTGTATTTTCCATAATTTTCTTACAAAAAACTAGAGTTTACGGTCAAAAACCCTTATTAGCTCAGATGTTACAGAAATATTTTATTTTTTCGATCCATAAATGGACTTAAGTTTCACATTTGAACCAGAGAATTTTATTTTCCATAATTTTCTTACAAAAAACTATAGTTTATGGTCAAAAACCCTTAGTAACTCAGATTTTACAGAAATAGTTTTATTTTTCGATCCAAAAAGGGACTTAAGTTTCACATTTGAACCAGAGAATTGTATTTTCCATAGGTTTTTTTACAAAAAACTGAAGTTTTTGGTCAAAAACCCTTATTAGCTCAGATTTTAAAGAAATAATTTATTTTTTCGATCCAAAAATGGACTTAAGATTCACATTTGAATCAGAGAATAGTATTTTCCATAATTTTCTTACAAAAAACTAGAGTTTACGGTCAAAAACCCTCATTAACTCAGATTTTACAGACATAGTTTTATTTTTCGATCCTAAAAAAGGACTTAAGTTTCACATTTGAACCAGAGAATTGTATTTTCCATAATTTTCTTACAAAAAACTAGAGTTTACGGTCAAAAACCCTTATTAGCTCAGATTTTACAGAAATAGTTTATTTTTTCGATCCAAAAATGGACTTAAGTTTCACATTTGAACCAGAGAATTGTATTTTCCATAATTTTCTTACAAAAAACTAGAGGTTACGGTCTAAAACCCTTATTAGCTCAGATTTTACAGAAATAGTTTATTTTTTCGATCCATAAATGGACTTACGTTTCACATTTGAACCAGAGAATTGTATTTTCCATAATTTTCTTACAAAAAACTAGAGTTTACCGTCAAAAACCCTTATTAGCTCAGATTTTACAGAAATAACTTATTTTTTCGATCCAAAAATGGACTTAAGTTTCACATTTGAACCAGAGAATTGTATTTTTCATAATTTTTTTTACAAAAAACTAGAGTTTACGGTCAAAAACCCTTATTAGCTTAGATTTTAAAGAAATAATTTATTTTTTCGATCCAAAAATGGACATAAGATTCACATTTGAATCAGAGAATTGTATTTGCCATAATTCTCTTACAAAAAACTAGAGTTTACAGTCAAAAACCCTTATTAACTCAGAATTTAAAGAAATAGTTTTATTTTTCCATCCAAAAAGGGACTTAAGTTTCACATTTGAACCAGAGAATCGTATTTTCCATAATTTTCTTACAAAAAACTAGAGTTTACGGTCAAAAACCCTTATTAACTCATATTTTACAGAAATAGTTTATTTTTTCGATCCAAAAATGGACTTAAGATTCACATTTGAATCAGAGAATTGTATTTTCAATAATTTTCTTACAAAAAACTAGAGTTTATAGTCAAAAATACTTATTAGCTCAGATTTTACAGAAATAGTTTATTTTTTCGATCCATAAATGAACTTAAGTTTCACATTTGAACCAGAGAATTGTATTTTCCATAATTTTCTTACAAAAAACTATAGTTTACGGTCAAAAACCCTAATTAGCTCAGATTTTACAGAAATAGTTTATTTTTTCGATCCATAAATGAACTTAAGTTTCACATTTGAACCAGAGAATTGTATTTTCCAGAATTTTCTTACAAAAAACTATAGTTTACGGTCAAAAACCCTAATTAGCTCAGATTTTACGGAAATAGTTTTATTTTTCGATCCATAAATGGACTTAAGTTTCACATTTGAACCAGAGAATTGTATTTTCCATAATTTTCTTACAAAAAATTATAGTTTACGGCCAAAAACCCTTATTAACTCATATTTTACAGAAATAGTTTTATTTTTTCGATCCAAAAATGGACTTAAGTTTCACATTTGAACCAGAAAATTGTATTTCCATAATTTTCTTACAAAAAACTAGAGTTACGGTCAAAAATCCTTATTAGCTAAGATTTTATTGAAATAGTAAATTTTTCGATCCATAAATTGACTTAAGTTTCACATTTGAACCAGAGAATTGTATTTTCCATAATTTTCTTACAAAAAACTATAGTTTACGGTCAAAAACCCTTATTAACTCAGATTTTAAAGAAATAGTCTTATTTTTCGATCCAAAAAGGGACTTAAGTTTCACATTTGAACCAGAGAATTGTATTTTCCATAATTTTCTTACAAAAAACTAGAGTTTACGGTCAAAAACCCTTATTAGCTCAGATTTTAAAGAAATAATTTATTTTTTCGATCCAAAAATGGACTTAAGATTCATATTTGAATCAGAGAATTGTATTTTCCATAATTCTCTTACAAAAAACTAGAGTTTACAGTCAAAAACCCTTATTAACTCAGAATTTAAAGAAATAGTTTTATTTTTCCATCCAAAAAGGGACTTAAGTTTCACATTTGAACCAGAGAATCGTATTTTCCATAATTTTCTTACAAAAAACTAGAGTTTCGGTCAAAAACCCTTATTAGCTCAGATTTTAAAGAAATAATTTATTTTTTCGATCCAAAAATGGACTTAAGATTCACATTTGAATCAGAGAATTGTATTTTCAATAATTTTCTTACAAAAAACTAGAGTTTATAGTCAAAAATACTTATTAGCTCAGATTTTACAGAAATAGTTTATTTTTTCGATCCATAAATGAACTTAAGTTTCACATTTGAACCAGAGAATTGTATTTTCCATAATTTTCTTACAAAAAACTATAGTTTACGGTCAAAAACCCTAATTAGCTCAGATTTTACAGAAATAGTTTATTTTTTCGATCCATAAATGAACTTAAGTTTCACATTTGAACCAGAGAATTGTATTTTCCAGAATTTTCTTACAAAAAACTATAGTTTACGGTCAAAAACCCTAATTAGCTCAGATTTTACGGAAATAGTTTTATTTTTCGATCCATAAATGGACTTAAGTTTCACATTTGAACCAGAGAATTGTATTTTCCATAATTTTCTTACAAAAAATTATAGTTTACGGCCAAAAACCCTTATTAACTCATATTTTACAGAAATAGTTTTATTTTTTCGATCCAAAAATGGACTTAAGTTTCACATTTGAACCAGAAAATTGTATTTTCCATAATTTTCTTACAAAAAACTAGAGTTTACGGTCAAAAATCCTTATTAGCTAAGATTTTATTGAAATAGTAAATTTTTTCGATCCATAAATTGACTTAAGTTTCACATTTGAACCAGAGAATTGTATTTTCCATAATTTTCTTACAAAAAACTATAGTTTACGGTCAAAAACCCTTATTAACTCAGATTTTAAAGAAATAGTCTTATTTTTCGATCCAAAAAGGGACTTAAGTTTCACATTTGAACCAGAGAATTGTATTTTCCATAATTTTCTTACAAAAAACTAGAGTTTACGGTCAAAAACACTTATTAGCTCAGATTTTAAAGAAATAATTTATTTTTTCGATCCAAAAATGGACTTAAGATTCATATTTGAATCAGAGAATTGTATTTTCCATAATTTTCTTACAAAAAAATAGAGTTTACGGTCAAAAACCCTTATTAGCTCAGATTTTACAGAAATAGTTTTTTTTTCGATCCAAAAATGGACTTAAGTTTCGCATTTGAACCAGATAATTGTATTTTCCATAATTTTCTTACAAAAAACTAGAGTTTACGGTCAAAAACCCTTATTAGCTCAGATTTTAAAGAAATAGTTTATTTTCTCGATCCATAAATGGACTTAAGTTTCACATTTGAACCAGCGAATTGTATTTTCCATAATTTTCTTACAAAAACTATAGTTTACGGTCAAAAACCCTAATTAGCTCAGATTTTACGGAAATAGTTTTATTTTTCGATCCATAAATGGACTTAAGTTTCACATTTGAACCAGAGAATTGTATTTTCCATAATTTTCTTACAAAAAACTAGAGTTTACGGTCAAAAACCCTTATTAGCTCAGATTTTACGGAAATAGTTTTATTTTTCGATCCAAAAATGGACTTAAGTTTCACATTTGAAAGCTACGATCGTAATGAATGATACTTGTTATCACAAAAAATGTCAATTGCCAAAAAAAAGAAAAAAAATAAAAAAAATGGGGGGAGGGGGCCAAAAAGTTGGAGGGAGGGGGCGCCCTTCGAGTTTCTTGCCATCTACATCTCTCTTAGTATCAACTTTTTAGTATACTATAACGTTGGACCCTATTTTAAACTGACAACACTGTTCAAACGCCACTTGTGTATTATACAGAAGATATCAAAGAAGTAAAGCTAGGTCAAGTCATAAGACCATTTTATCATCGTTAACCATTTTCATAGATTGACATTGTTCCAAATTTATAATAAATAAGGTATGAATTAACATACTCTTTAGAGTTACCTTAACTGCTAATCACTTTCACCCTTTTTTTTCTCCATCTTCCAAGCTCCGATGTCTCTGATTGGCTCTTAAAAAACGGATGTTAGCTAAAAAAAAACAGTCTGGTTGAAAAACTTGGAGTTGAAACAAACTTGTGTGGGGAATCCCCGCTCATACTGTTATCTTTTTTGCAATATTTAGGAACCGGAGGGGAATCCCTGCTCGCTTGGAAAGATACCAATGAAAGGCAAGCAAAATTCTCTCCCACCCCTCCAAAAATATTTTATTCAGAGATTTCTTGTTAATAAATTATCCAATCACTAATTAGAATCAATCACACTCCTATTATTCAAACATTAATTAATACCATTCATAGTGTCCAATTTTGCGAATTCCTTATCCCTTTTTGCAAATGTCAATCAAACAATTCCAATTTTAAAAGTGTGTTTAATCATGTTGCTTGGAAAGGTATCTATAAGTACATGCTCTGAAAAGGTGCAATGGAACGTAATCTCCCCAAACACGGTCTTGTATAATTCCATGTGCAATTGATATCAATAGCAATAACCAGTCTGGTAATCTGCCTTGGAAAGGTGCCAAGGAACATAAAGTCCCCAAATAGCACAGGAAGGAACGTAAAGGCCCCAAAATGGTACCTACTAATCTGCTATCAAATTCAGTTGACTTTTATTTATGGTAAAGGTTTTGTTCTGTCGTGGATTGCTTACGCAGATGATTTACTCCTTTTGAGTCGATCGCTTCAGTCACTTCAACAAAATTTAGATTTTTTAGCAAAGGTTTTTAGTGAGCATGGACTTCGTTTTCACCCTGAAAAGTGTCAGTTTTTTATTCTTGGTCCTAAGGCTAATGATCTCGTTAATTCAGAAATTTATGTCTGTATTTATGATAGTATTTTAAAACCCTTGGAATCTTTTTTATATCTTGGTGTGCCTTATGGACCAACTTTAGTTCTATGCCGTGCTTCTATTTCTAAAGCAGTTAAAAGCAGAATAGCGTCTAGTTTCGGGGCAGTAATTTGTCTTTGCGATCTTCTTTCTTGGAAATCACTGGCTCGGGTATATAATACAGTGGCTTTGCCTCAAATTTTAGTTTTTCATCGCTTCTCCCGTTTTTTAGAATTAGTAATATTGCGCATGTAAAAACCACATTTTTTAATTTTGCTAAGCTCCTTTGCCGCTTTTCTAAATCTGAATCAAATACTTTTTTAATGAATGCATATAAAATAAAAAACCCTGTTGATGTTTTGGAGAAAAAGCAAAAGAATTTTTTTATCCAAATTAAATGTTTTTTCTCATAATTTATATAGAGCTGCGCACGAAGCTTAACTTATTTTATTTGATTTAATTTTTGAATGAAGTGTTAATTTGTGAATTGTTAATTTATTATCTATTAAATGAAGTGTTAATTTGTGTGGTAATTTTGATTGAAGGCCTTTGCGTATTTGTTGTTATATAGTTTAAAATAATTTTATGGCCTGTTGATTAGCGGTTATTATTTTTATTTATTTTTTTTACTCTTCGTATTCGGAGGAAATAAAAAGTTTGAATTGAATTGAATTAGCAGTATATGAAGAACGGCTTACAGTATTAAGTTGACACTTTCAGGGCATATTTAGGTATAGGTTGAACTAATAAAAATGCACTATATGCATACCACTATTACAAGCAGTAGTAGTAATACTAGTGCTGCTAGTACTACTATTACTAAGGCTAATAGTGTTATTGTGAAATTTTCAGGGACTACTGTTGTGGACGTCATGCTAAATGTTATGTTAAATCAAAACACACTATGTACATGCAGGCTTTCAAAAGGGTTGAAAGCCTGCAAAATGGTTAAATATTAAGTTGAAGCTATCAGGATATGAGGAAGGAATATTGAACAAGGCCAAAAAGGTACAATGTAAAAACTATTGCTACGTCTGCTTTCAATAATTATACTTCCAATAGTCCTACTGTAATATTTTCTACTATGACTACTGCTATTGCTAATGCTAATGATACAAGTAATATTTTCAGGGAATGGTGAGGGGATGTTGAACTGAATCAAAATCCACTTATGAGCTAAAAAGGATGTTAAAGGATGATTTAGCAAAATACCAGCATCACCTCATGATATTAAGCTGAAACTTCCTGGGCTACCAATATAACTACAACTTTCGCAAGTAATATATATACACACACACACACACACACACATATATATATATATATATATACATATATATATATATATATATATATATATATATATATATATATATATATAATATATATATATATATATATATATATTATATATATATATATATATATATATATATATATATATATATATAGATATATATATATATATATATATATATAATATATAATATATATTTATATATATATATATATATATATATATATTATAGATATCTATTATATATATATATAATTAGTTCTATTATAAACTAATAAAATAATTTAGGTGTATACAGGTTGTCAAGATATCAAGGGGGGATTTTGCAGGACTAGGATAGGATATAAAGTAGAAACTTTAGGGGAAATTTATGTTTCTTCAGAACAAAATCTGAAGGTACTATGTGTATATTTGTTTTCAATAAGACGTCTCAGCAATATTGCAAGAACGGCAGAAGATATTAAGTTGGGACTTTCAGGGTTAGTTTAAGTTAAAGTTCAAGTTCAATAATTTATTATTCACATATATATCTATTTATTTAACATAAGCCCATTGAGAAACAAACTAAAAAAACTAGGCATAGACAAAGATAAAATAACAAATAACGCTACAGTACAAAGATAAACATGACGGCAAAGATACAATAACACAAAAGTAATATGAAACTAGCTGTTAACCCAGGATTCATAAATAAATTTCAAACATTTCAATATTATTAAAAACAAATTAATTCTAAAAGATAGCCAAGAGACCCACATTCAACCAGAGAAACAATCCGTAAAAATAACTTTATCTTATCAATTAGACGCCAAATTACAGATAATTTTGAACTATATAAAATTTAAGATTACTTTTTCTTAATAGGGTAAAATTAAATTTGTCAATAAGATCCTTGTGAGCATCCTAGTACCGGGCTATTGACACAAAGAGAGCGAATTTATATCTGTCAGTACTATACTTGTCAGTGTAGATAATTTTCTTTTGTCGAGTGTTATGTAAATCTTGTGATTGGGACAACAAACTTTGAGGGAGGTAATATAGCGGCAATTTTTTAATGTCATAAGGAAATTCGAAAAGAAATGCTCCAAAAGTAAATTTTTGAGAAACTGGAAGTATATCAAGTAAAATATGTAAAGATACTGTAGGAGAAGTGCAATAGGTGATGGAATAAAAAATTTCATGATTCTTTGGGCTTTATTTTCTTTTTTAAATCTGTATTAGTTTGATATGTCTTTTAAATGAAGATAAGTATAGGAGAGCACAATAATTACTATTAGACTGAATCACAGCAAAATGAATGCTTCATAAAGCAGAGTAGAGCAAATAATGCTTCAACTTTCGTATTAAACCGACAAACCATGAAACCTTTATTCGTAGTTTTTAAATGTGTGGTCTAAAAGATAACGTTGTAGATATTTTGTAGGAGTAACTAGAAAAATGCGAGGGCAAACATTTGACTTTCTGTCGTAAATTATGAAATTAGTTTTACATAAATTCAAAACAATAAAATTTGATGAACACCAATCAAGAATATTAGAAAGAGCAGTATATGTGTGTTCGGACACGGGATCACCAAAGTACGGTGGAAATCATTTATATAAGTTAGAGAAAGCAGAGGATCTAGGACAGAGCCCTGAGGTACCCTAACCTTCGAAGACTGAGAAACAGGTGGAGAGAGGAAATTGCCTCTATCGATTTTCTGCTTTTTATTATCCAGATAAGATTTAACTAGATCCAACGACAACCGCGCACACTACAGTAATGCAGTTTACAAAAAAAAATACAATGGGATATTGTATCGAATACTTTTTTAAAATCTAAATATATTGCTGCTGGAATTTCTCCTCTATCCGAGCATTCAGGAATATGTTGGATGAAAGCAAGGATAGCGTGTTCACTACTATTAATACCTCCGCTCTTACCACTGAACTAAATCCATTGAGTGGAAGTGCATCAAGGTTGTCAAAATAGCATAAATATAGTTTTTTAGAAACAAAATACATTAATAAGTTTTAAGGTTCAGGGAAAGTTGAGGTGTAAACTATATTAAAATATACTGATTTTTAAAAAGGCGTATTCAGATTTTCAAAAAGGCGTATATTGCTAAATATCGCTGAAAATTTTTGTCTAACATGTAAATTGAAAACCAAAATCTGAATTTTTGTCAAGGAAGAGAAAACAGATTAAAATATGTTTTTCCTTACCAATGACAAAGACTATGGCAATTAAATCGAAAATAAATTAATTAGGAAAACTTTTTTCAAAAAAGAAGTTTTTTAAATAGAAGTTAGGACCCTCAATAATCAAAAGATGGGTAAAAATAAAGTCAAATAAGTTTAAAATTTACTATTACTTTAAATTACCATTAATAAATAAATGAAACACAAAACGAACATAACCTACAATCAATAACCGAGTCAAACTCAAAATGAGCACAACCTAAGAAGAGTTGGGGTGACGCTCTCTGTGCATTGTCAAGACCAGAACATAATTCGCGCTTTATTGAAAACAAAATACATTTAAACATTTTCTCTTTTTTTAACTTCAATTACTTCAAAATTATTAGGACTTCAAGGAATTAATATCAGTATATATAGCCTAATAAACTTTCAATCCATATTCTTTTGTTGTTTTTTTTAATAGTCTTAGTTATGACGGTGACTTTTTTCTTGTTTTGGATGTTATGAGAAATAGAAACACTTAGCCTGAAATGAGGATTGTTTTTATTAAAGTAAAAATTATTTTCTAGTTCTATCCGTTTATGTTTCTTCCTTATTTTTTTAGTTGTTGGAGTTGAAGATCCTTCATCAAGTGATGTCAAAATATGCAGAGAAACTTCCAATGAATCCAAACCGGAGGCAAAAAGCTATAAAATTCAGAACCCATATTGTAAGAGTGACTTGCAAAGCCAAAAAAAGAAGAGTTCGAAAGATATCAAAGATCACATACATTAAAAAGGCCATATAAAACTGAATCACATATAAATGTGATTCAGTCTTCCATTAGATCTTGACCTGTCAAGACGTCTTATTTTGAAATAAATGACGCTTGTGATTTTTAAGTGAAGACGCGAGATCAGCCTTGTGAACTTTTCTTTAGCAAGTACCAGTGCTAATCCTGGCTTAGGCGACCAGGTTTTAGTTGAAGATATAGCTTCCAATTCAAGGTCTGTCTTGTTTTTATTCCTTAGCCTAGAATGTCCCATCCTTGTAATGAATGCTACAGAAAATGTGGAACTGGGTCTTTCCAGTGTTTTAAGTGCAATGCTTGGTTGCACCCTGCTTGTGCTGGCATAACAAAAAGTAATCGCCTTAAAAACCCTAATTTGTTATGCGTTCAATGCCGAGCGTCGATGGTTGAAAATGACGTGATTAATACCATCGATAATAAACCAGAAGTGGTTCAACCAATCGATGCTGTAAAATCCCCCGTTATTTCGGATGAAGAAAATTCATCTATCTCCAACGAAAATCAACTTGAAATGATCGTTCGAAGTGGTATTACAAATTCCCCTACTATACCTTGTGCTTCGAGTAATGTCAACAATAGTTCTGATGGATAGATTGATTCTACAAAAATAACCACAGCCCATCAATCCCAAATTTCCCCCCAAATCTATGGTTCCAGTAAAGGTGAATCGGCAAGCATTGCAGAAACGGCTAGTGTCTTCGAGCCCCATACCTGTGAAGATTGCATAAAAAAAGACGCGGAAATCGTCAATCTCAGGAAACGGATCACTAATCTTGAATTTCTTTATGATAGTTTATCCGATCTTTACGAACGTCAGAAAAGTGATCTTTTCAAGGACAATGAGATCAAAATGTTAAAAGTCGGTTTTCAGCTAGCAATTGTTGATGCTATACATGTATTAAAATCCCCTACATCGCCCAGTGTTTCTCCTTCAGCTGATACTTCTAATCCAAATATGCATTATCCAAATTCTTCAAGTTGCGTAAAAACTGTAAAACCCTTTGAATCTGAAAACGTCACTATATGTAATCAAGCAAGTGCTAGTGAACTTCCTTCGTCAGAATTTTTTCAAGGGATTAAAAAGGTTACGCAAACTAATCCTTCTGACCTTGTTTTAACTGAAGATAATTTATTCTTGAAATACAGTGGTAATGACACATCTTTAAAGATTGACAATGATGTCGAACTTACAAGCGGAAATTATCACCCAATGCAATCATATATTCAAAAAAATGAGTTCAGTGATCTTAAGTGTAATCAACCGAATGTGTGCTTTAGATTTTTAGACAGTAGATGTATGTCTAGTAATTGTAAATATCTACACATTTGTAAGTTTCATGTTTTTAGCCGTTGTATGAATAATCTGTGCAAATACCCCCATGTTGATATCTGCAAACACTTTTCAAGTGGAAGATGCTTTGGCTGTGCAAAACATCATATCAAATTGCCCATTAAGAGTCGTAGTAGGTTCCACAAAACCAACGTTTTTTAGGGCGACGCCGAAAGTATTCACGACCCCCCCCCCTCCTAGTTCGTGTTCCATTCGACTTTCAGTCTTATCCCCCTGCATACCCGATACAGCGAAGTATACCTCAGGAACCCATCCCTCGAAACAATCCTCCGCCCCATGTACTTACGCCTGCCCAGTCAGTCCAACCCCCACAATCACTTTACTCAATTCGGACCATCCCCAAACCCCCTTACTCATTTTCCTCCCAAAAATCACCTTCCTTTCGACCCCGTTCTTCTCCGTGCGTCCAAGAAGTTACCGACCGGTTCTGGACTCCACCCGTTATTTGCCGAAACAAACCCAACTCCTCCCCTCTCAGACACCCCCCACCTTACTTCCCTCCCTCAGCATCATCTTGCCCCCCCAACCCCCATATAAAGATCACTCCCAATTTGACTTATTCCCAGATCACCAGGAAACCTTTCTCCCTTCCCTTGCACTTTATCCCCCCTGGCTACCCTACCAGTATGACTCTGGTTTAAGAGTAAGCAGGCAGAATGATCCACAGGTAACACATCCATGCAAAATTTCTAAAACTTCAAATAGTAAGACGAATTCCACCGTAGTTCCATCCCAACTTAATAATATTCCCATAATTTGTTCGCTGTCCTCCTTTTCTCTCAAGCCCGGTCCAGTCCCGCCTTTTAATAATGCCTCAAAACCACACCCTTACCCGCAGCACCCTTCTCATAAACTTCAACCCCAAATAACTCCATCCCGAATTGAAAAAAAATCCCAATACCCAAATCGGTTTAAATTTCCAACTTTCCTACTTACCAATGCTGAGAGCCTGAATTTTGATAAAATTACCGAACTCGAGGGTATCTCTGAAATTCATAAAATTAATATTATTGCTGTGACAGAGGTTCAGTCCCAGAACCCAGATTTCCTAAAAATTAGCAATTATACTCAGTTTATAAAACTTCGCCCTCCCGATCACCCTCTCGGGAAAAAAGGGGGCGGTATATTATTTTTTGTCCGAAATAACCTCCAACCTAAACTAATCCCCACCCCCAACTTATCAGATTATGATGAAATTCTATGGCTGAGCCTTAGACCGAAAGTACTTCCCCGCCCTTTCAATTTAATTGTAACCGCCGTCTTTTATCATTCCCCTAACCAAAGTATTGACCAGAAACGCAAATTTATCCAACAATTTCTTATAAGTGCTGACTTTGTGTTATCAAAGTATCCGAACGCTGGTATTTGCTTACTTGGCGATGCGAATGACCTGAGGATAGACTCTATCTGCACCTCTCTTAATATTAAACAACTGGTTAAAATATCTACAACAAAAGGTAACACCTCTCTGGATGTTATTTGTTCAAACATGAGTAAGTATTACAACTCCCCGCAAGCACTGCCACCACTAGGAGGCAGTTACCACTATTGTCTTCTTTTTTCTCCCTCCTCAGCCATTGAACATTCCTTTACTACCTCCATTGGGGTTTGCCGTCCCCTCAGTGACGCAGGACTTTTTTCTTTTGGATCATGGCTGACCAGTGAAAGTTGGTCAGACCTTTATAATTCTAATAACCTTGATGACAAAATTTTGATTTTTCACAAAAAACTAATTGATTCCTATTCATTATGTTTCCCGGAAAAAAAAATCAGAAAGTGCTCCAGTGATAAACCTTACATAAATAATCACATAAAAATATCAATCAGCACGAAAATAAGCTTATTTAAGAGGGGTAATTTAGCTGAAGCAAATAAGTTAAGAAAGGATTTAAAAAGTCAAATTAGAAAAGCTGCCCGAGCCTATTATAAAAATAAAATTAAATACTTGTGCCATGATAAACCAAAGAACTGGTACTCTGAAATTAAAAAAACTTACCGGCAAGAGTCAAGAACAACTAAATTTTAATATAAATGAACCTCCAAAGACCACAGCTAATAACCTCAATAAGTTTTGGCTTCTATTGTCCAGAGTCTCCCACCACTATCTTACGCATTTCCAGATATTCCTGTTCCTTTTTCACTCCCACATATTTCTCCACTTGATGTTGTAAAAACAATTGAAAAACTAAAACGATCAAGCATTTGCCCTTTAGATATTCCTGTTCCTCTGATTAAAGCTTTCAGTGATTACCTCTCAAAACCCCTATCCACCCTGTTCAATGAAATTACCGAATCTGGACAGTTCCCTCAATATTGGAAACAAGGCTTTATTACCCCAATCAAAAAGAAAAATGGGAAGCCTGGCTTTGATGGCATTCGTCCTATTACCCTCACCTCGATTTTTTCAAAATTGTATGAAAGTTTTCTCGCAGACTGGCTTAAGATGAAAGTCCTCCCCCTCATTGATCTTAGACAGTTTGGTAATCTCAAATCCACGTCAACCTCTCATTACCTGATCCATCTTGTTGATACCATGGGTAAATTACTTGAAAAATCTAACACTTGGCTTAATCTAATTTCTATTGATTTTCAAAAAGCTTTTGATTTGATTAACCACAATTTACTCATAGATAAACTTATAAATGAATTTCACATTGAAACTTTCCTTGTTAAGCTCGTTGCCTCTTTTCTTTCTAATAGATCTCAAGCAGTTAAATATCTAAATTGTTTCTCAGATCGTCTCCCCATATTTAATGGCATTCCTCAGGGGACTATTCTAGGTCCTCTCCTTTTTTCACTTATGATTAATAGCCTTTCAACCCTTTATGACAATAGATGGAAATTTGTCGATGACTTGACAGTTTTAGAGATATGTCATAAAAACATCTTTAGCAACCCAATGGGCATACTCCAAGATATTGCCTGTGAGGCCTCTTCCCTTGACATGACTGTTAACCCTTCTAAATCCGCAATAGTCTCAGTAAGTTTCCTTAAATCCCCTCCCCTTTTTCTTGCTCCTATACCTCCTGAAACCTCTGTCACATCTCTTAAACTCCTTGGTGTTACAATTTCTTCTAATTTGAAATGGGATGCCCATATAAATAATATCCTACGACAAGCAAACTCCTCGCTTTCCCTCCTTAAACTTTTAAATAAATTCAGTTGCCCCCAATCACATTTACTACAAGTATACATTTCTTTTGTGCGTCCCATATTAGAGTAGGCTTGTCCTGTGTGGCACCCTGGCCTCTCTAATGAAGCAACACGAAAAATTGAAAATGTCCAAAAGAGAGCTCTAAGAATTATTTTAAAGAGGGCAAGATACCGTATTTGTATTTGTTAAATATTTCAAACCTAGAGACCCTCGAGAGACGAAGAATTAATTTGTGCCTCCGTTTTGGTAAGTTGGCACTTTTGAACCCCCGTACTGCGAACCTTTTCCCTGAATACCATGTACCTGATAGAAATCGTCCTCCACGAACTGTGTCCCAGCCTATCCCCACCTTATCTCCCAGTCTTTGTACTAGCTTGCGGTATAAAAAATCTTTTATCCCTTTTTTTATTGATTTAATAAATAGTGGTTAATTTGAACATAAATTTTGTCTTTTCTCTTATATAATAAAAGAAACAGCTCGGTTTCCTCTATACTCTTTTTTTTTGTTCCCTATCCCCTTTTTATGTTGTTTTTTAAACATTTGTTAATGTGTATATTATTTATTTTTTTTCAGTTTTATTAGTTTTTATCTCATTAACTAGTTGCCATTTTGAAGTTTTTAATATAAGTGACAAAGGAATCATACAGCCTTCCGATATTTGATTATTTATTTATTTTAATTTTTTTTCATTGGTTGCCAATCTTTAAGTTGTTGTGCTTTTGTTATGATTTTCTTGCTTGTTTGTTTTTTATGGACTTCGAAATTCGAATTCGGCCCTTCAGGGCTTGTGATAGCAATTTCTAGAAATAAATATCTTATCATAAAAATATCTTATATGTGCAAAAAATGCTTTTCTAAATCAAGGAACTTGGATGTACACCAAAGAGTACATACTGGTGAGAAACCATTTAAGTGTGAAGCATGTAAAAATGCTTTTTTCAATCGAGCAGTTTGATTAATCACCAAAGAATATCTAACGGTGTGTATAATATTGTGTGTTTGTTGTAAGGAGGTGTAAATGGTCAGATACATGTAGCCTATGCCTAGGTGTGCGTACTAGATATCTTGTAATCATACCACAAATGACATTATTATTCCTGGAGCTGTGGGGACTGCACCCAGATACTTTAGTAGTTCTATATCCTCTTACGCATGACCTATCAGAATGATTTGTGGGCCATGCCAGCATGTCAAGAATGAATCTGGTACTCCAAATGAGTGAAATATGGTACAGGTACATGAACGTGTCTCGCATTTTTTCTCAATGGAATTGGAAGAGAAAGCCTTCAGTGAACTAGTCATACCTGCTTGCTCTAACCCGAGTTTCAAATTACGATGGTTGACTCCAGCCTTGCAAGGGCAAAAAAACGAATAATAGACATAGTAAACTTATAAATGAAAAAAGTGGCCATGCTTGTCTCCAGTGATGAGCTGGTTGAAGGTGCTGAGAAGTTTAGTACAAATGAGACTAATGGTTTGTTTTCACTTATGGAAGACGATGATACTGTCAGTGATCAAGAAGTAAATATAAACACTAGTCTCAAGGCTGAATATTTCAAATTTCTTCAAGACAAGTGTAGGACCATTGATTCTCTGAAACACTATCCGAAAGTTGGAAAACTGCTTAAGAAATTTATTACCCCTCTCAAATCATCTTACTTACTTGTACTTGTACTTGTTGCGGGACCAGACGTGGATGCCTCACCTGGCATCTAGAAGACTACGTATGATTGACTCCCATTTGTTGCAATCTTGTGCCAGCTCTTCAGCAAACCGGAGCCAGCACCTCTCCCATTTTCTGCCAAACTTTCAAAATCCGCCAATGGGGTCGAGGTCATTTTTGGCAGTTGTCCACCAATTCTTAAATTAGCCGGCAGGTCGCCTGCGCCAATCTGGCAACGGGGCATTTAGAAGCACTTCCTTTATGATGCAGTCACTGGGTCTTATACGGACATAAACAAGCCAACGCAGTCCTCTCTGTTTGAAAATCTTGGTGGCGGGTTTGATATTGCAACAGCGGTGGCGCACATGAACATTTGAGATTCTGTCGGAGTATTGAATCCTCAGGATTTTTCGTAGACAACGGTGGTCAAAGACTCCCAAATCATGGAGATAAAGCACCTTCTGTGGCCAAGTTTCGACTGCATAGAAGAGAATAGATCTAAATGCCGCTTTATAGACAGAAATTTTTGTCTTCATGCTGGTCTTCCGCCAGATCCACAAATGGCGGTGGAGTTGTGGGAAGATGGCTTGGGCTTTTTTGATTCTATTCTGTACGTCAAGGCAATAGGCTCCACGAGGGTCTATTATTGAGCCAAGATAGGTGACGCTGTCGACTTTTTTCCAATTCTTGTCCGTAAGGCACAAGCTGATAATCCGACTGAATGTTTAAGTCCTTGACTTTAGTTTTGGCCGTGTTGATTTTCATATACAGTAGCTGAGAGAAATGTGTTATTTTATTTAAAATTGCTTGGGCAGTTGCTGGATCAGCAGCAAGAGCGTCGATGTCATCCGTGTAGTCAAGGTCAGACACTTTAATGCCCAATCCCATAACAACACCATCAAAACTCGAGAGTGCACTCTCTAGAATCCAATCAATACAGTAGTTAAACAAAACAGGGGACAATATGCATTCCTGTTTTACACCACTTTCAACATTGGAGGGCTCAGTTTCTTCGCCCAGCACTCTTACTGTCGATTTGCAATGCTCGTAGTAGGCCTTCAACAGCTGTATGAATTCAACGTGATTCGCTAAGGGTTTTCGCGGGATACAGAGTCGAAAGCAGCCACAAAATCAAGGAACATGTAGAAATATATTATTAAAAAGTGTACTATTCCTTGTATATTCATTTAAATACTTATTTTAGAGAAGGTAAACTTAATGATATACATTGTAGAGCACGCGAGAGGGGACAAATGCTTTCCTCCCCCACAGCAATTTTCACGCCTGGCTGAGAGAAGAAAGAAAATACCCTACATATTGATATGAATCCTAACCCAAAGCGTGTTTGGCAACATAACCGGCAGCCAACTGCAGGAATTTATTCATTCTTTTCTTGAAGATGGCAATTAGCTGAAAATATTCAAACTAATATAAGTAACTATCTGCTTTGTCCCTGGTGTGATTAAGCTCCAAAGCCAAGCTACAGTTCATCTCTTTCTGAATTCTGTCTAACTGTCAGCATCTGTGCTTCTGAAATTTAAATGCAGTTGTGCACACTTACTGGACAGTTAAGGCTGTTGGAAAATATCGGTAATTAGATAATAGTTGCGAAACACAAGCCTATTTTCAGAAGCCTTATGTGTCCTATAATTGTTGTGAAGCGTTGCTTATGGTATTTGGGGGTTGTAGTCGTAGATGCCTTTATTCTCCCTTTATAGGGGAGATAAACTCTGGCCCTAAGGTAATTGAACTTTGGTAGCGTGCCTTAGGCTATGACCGAACTAATGGGGCGTACCGACTGAGTATGTTCGAGAGGCTAAAAATAGATCGTAGACAGTTCGTCTAAAATACAATACTTTTATTCATTTACCATATAATAAAATCGGATATATTCTGGCTACTGGGACTGGCTGTCCCAAGTAGCCCACAAGTCTGAATAAAACAACAATAAAATATAAATAAGATACTTAGACACTTACGATTATAAGGCAAGGTCCCAAAGTATTGCTAAAACAACGGACCAGAGGTCAGTCCGGCATATAGTTAGTCAGAGATTTTTCCTTCCGATAAAATGTATCTTTTATACATTTTTATCAACCACCCCTTCCCACGTAAATGCTAGGAAGTGGTAATTTCTCAATTTCCCGTTAAACAGAGCTTAGCGGGATATGTTTCTTATCTGAATAAAAAAGTGGTATTTCCAAACTTCATATTTGCGTCATATATATTTTTACTAAATTAATAATTAACTAATATTAGAAAGCTTTACCACAATACTCCCCATTTAAAGAAGAATTGTCTCAATTCTCAATATTTTACTTTTAAAACAACTTAATATCGTTTACAGCTATTATGCTGCCATCTTTGGGTCATTATGTGCATCTACCCTCAATGGGTTTCCATAGGGTTATGTTTCTGGTCCAATATAGGCCATGTTTTTTTTTTGTCGAAGGATTTCAATTTGAAATTCATCCTTGTTTCTCTTTTTCTCTGTCTCTAGGACAAACAATTACTCTTTTACCCTCTTCATATGCATCTTCTGTTTTACTTGACCCCAAGCGGCTTATACATAATATTAGTGGTTTTGCTTAAATTAGATTTATATTAGAATAGTTTTATGAATTTTTTGAGTTTAAATTTAATTTCCATTAATAATTTAATTTATCTGTGTGATGTGGTTGATATACCATATATATTTTTTTTTGTTTTAGAAATGCCTTGGGTAAATCACATATAACATTATTGATTTTAAAAATTTTCACATATATTTTTTTTCAGCACAAAGCATTTTCACATATTTCCATAACATAGGCCATTGGCTATGTAGCACATATTCTAGGCCTAAATTAAGTTCTGTTTTTATCTCACTTTCGATGATTTTGTAGTTTCCAAATATCAGTTGATCAAGTATGGTTTGGTTTCTGATGGTATTAGGATATAATTGAACCGGCTTTGAAATTTGCTACTTTCCAAAAATGCGTCAAAGAAATGATTGAGAAATGGGTCCAAAAGGATGTTATTAAAAATTTGATTTCCAAAAAAAAATTAGCTAAGGCTGTATCTAAAATAAATATTCACATTAGTATACATATAAGGCATATATTTTTACATACATAGTAGAATGAAACACTCAGCATTCGACAGTTAATTACTTTAATTAATTTCTCCACTTTTTTTAATCACTCCAAAAATAATATCCCGCTTAAATTGAAACATAATGTTCCTTGCTGGATTATTCTTTCAAACTTAAATACAAAAAAAAAATATTAATACTTTGACTCGAGGTCAAACATTTACATATAATATTACATCACTAGTTAAAATTTAAAGTAAATTCAAACAGCGTATATATAAATAAGCATTGTATAATAACTTACACAATTATGTTAAGTAACAAATATACTTTAAAGCATCAAGCTTTTTTTTTTTTTTTTTTTCATCCGTAAACACTTGAATTGCGAATTTATTTACATTAGTAACAAGTATTACTGTGACACAGTAATAAAATCGCTTCAAAACAATAATCGATTTCTCTTTTACTTTCATGTTCATGAAATCATAGTGACAATCGAATTGTCTGCGGTTGTAGATAAGTTTTTTTTTTTTTTTTTTTTTTTTTTTTTTTTTTTTTTTTTTTTTTTTTTTTTTAAACGATAGATTATGGTTTTGCGCAGTCAGGATTTCTTATATCCTTCCCTCCCAGGGTTCGATGTTTCATATTATACCAAAATTTAAGACCCCCTATAAACAATCCCAGAACCACGATAGCAGTTATGAAATACCCCAAGTGTAGGCTAATAAGCCTTTATAGTAAGTGGTTCTTTCTATTTCTGTTTGGAAAATGGGATAATTTATGTCCAGATTTTTATTTAGATCTTCCAGGGTTGTAAGAAATCTGGGCGTTTCTCCTTTTATTTTTTCCGGTATGGAGATATCATTTAATTTTTTTAACATCTTTTGTACTTTTTTAATTTTTTCATTATCTTGTTCCCCATTTGTTGCTTTAAAAAGGTGTATGTTGGATATCGATTTTATACCCCATTTGTCCATATTTATTTCCGTAATTTCCACCATTGGAGATGATATAATTGTCTCTCTTGTCGTTAAACGACAGGAGGGGGGAATATTAATTAGCCCCATCCCTTCTATTCGTATATCACTTGTATTCTTCAACGCAGAAGAATTTTTGCATCTCAACTGTGCAATATACGGTTGTGGCACGCTGAATATGAAATCATTTTCACTAATTTTTTCATAGCTCCAGATTAATTGCGCTTACTATATCAACATCACATTCTTTTGGTAGGGGGTTTGAGTGATCCACCTCCTCCCATAGTTTAATAGCACAGATTTTCCTTGCGCGTAGATGCGATATAGTTCCTAAGTTGCAAAAGGAAAGTTTATCGTTTTGACATTTGATTATTTCCTGTTGCTCTGGTATCCTATATTTTAAGTTGGAAATGGCGATATATGGGGGCAAATTATTTATTTTAATCCCGCTTGTGGTGTTCATTAATCTTGTAGGGAAAGTATCTATTTGGAACAGCGCGTATTCTTCATTTTTAACTAGGGGTACCTTTAAAAATATCCATAATTCCCCTTGCTTAATTTGCAAATAGTTTTCCGCCATGCTATAAAAGTATAGAATATTCTCGAAATTTGGCTCTATTCCTAATTTCAATTGATAAGGTAAATGACTTTATATGGTTTTGAGTACTTTTATTAATTTACCCGGGTTTAGGAGTCGTGCTGGTAAATTTTTTGTTAAAAGGGTTAGAAACTCTAACTCCAATTGATTAAATTCATGAGATATTTCCATGATGACACTAGATAATAACTGTAGAGCCATCTGAAGGTTTATATCTTCTATTATTTCACTTTGGTTTCCTATTATTCGTTTTAGAGTTATGAATACTGCATTGGTTATCTCCTTTTTAAAAATGGAAAGCGTATTGGTTGTCTGATTAACTTTTTCTTCGATTTTGGATATCCTTGTTTCGTGGTGTTTTAAGATTGTTAGTTGTTTGTCTACGAAGTGTAGAAGATTTTGATTTGTTACTTCGATTTTCCCTATTCGTTTTTCATCTTCCTTCCACGTAGTCTCAGATACCGTACCGAATATATATTCTGAGATTTCCCCTACAATACCGATTAAGCTTCTTTTCTTTCTGGCCAATGTATTGTCTGGTTCGCTTTTGTTTTGTTTTTGGAGCGTAATTATCATTCTTTTTACATCTTCTAGAACCCCATTGATTTGGTTGTTCAGTACTCTGAACAACAAAGTTGCCTGCGTTTGAAATAATGATGCTTTTATTTCTTTTTCTATTACCTGCGGGGGTGTGAAAGGAGGCGGGTTAAAAGTTTTTTCTAATTCTCTCCTTGTCACTTCCAGATTATTTGCAAGTAGCGTTACTTGGCTCTGGAGGGTATGTAAGACTGAAGCATCAAACCTAATCGCGATTTACCAGTAGCCTTCCAGGGGTTTCACTGTATTCATTCTGCGAAACGATACTCCTTTTATAACCCTAAATTCGGCCGCAATAAGCTGAAGAAGATTAAAAATGCAAATTATTGTCCAATTTCTCATCTGTAATAAATATTCCATATATCCATCATATATAAAAACTAAAAACACAAAAACAAAAAATTTTTTTTTTGAACGTGTTGAAAATCAACGCGTAATTCCTGCGTATTCTGCATATTCTTGGATCATTTGCAATTGCCTTGGCGTTATCGTTAATTCTTGTAATTCGGTTACTTCCTTCAAAGTTTTACTTTTTTTTTCTATATTTGGTTAGCTTGGTGGATTCCCCCTAATGACAACTCTTAGCATTTTTTGTTTTCAAATGCAGTTCTGTCATTGGTGTTTTTCACCTGCAATGTCGTAGCCCTGTGATTTCTGTCAATGGTGTGTTGTGAATTTATTTAATATGTGAAATTAATTATACCCGAGAAACTTTTGTTTTACACGGTGTTGACTTTTTTTTAAATTGTGACTCATTTTATCTAAGGCTTCTTATTTATATATGCCGTCCTTATTGGTAAGTGTTTAATTTATTATATATTCTACTATTTATAACAAGATTACAGCTAGCTTGTACATGTAGTGCGCACTTAATGTAAACTCTTGCTGTTTTTCCTATTATAATTATTTTAAAATTCTTCAAAACAATTTTTTTTTAAATTTCACTGAAAATGTTCCCTCAGAGAGTCAATGGTCAGTAGATGCATTGCATGTACTTAATTTTTGTTATTATTCTCTTATTCAAATATTAATCTGCAGGGGGCTGCGCTTGTTCTGCCTTTCTCCGTTTCCTGGTCCGAGTTCTGGACTCCAAATTTTTGCTTTTCTTCTTTATAATATTCGCAAGTTTTTCCGTGGTTTCTATAGTGTGGTTTACAAGGCTCTGAGTCCGAGTGCTGTTTTGTTGCCTCGTCAAATCTCTTTAATCGTTGTTTCTCTTGATGTTTGGCCTTCTTCATGAGTGTTTTAGCGACTTGTGCTGCTGACACAGGAACTTTTTGCTGCCCCTTTGGTTTCTTCACTGTTCTCCATAATTTTTCTCTTAAAGAAGGTTTTCTTGACGATAGCCCAGGTTTAGCTATATCGCTTTCTGTCGAAGAATTTTCTGTGTCACATTCTGTTAGCTCGCGTCTGGTAGATGGAATTTGTTCCAAAAGCCATTTCTGCGCTACGACTTTAGGTGAGTCTAGCGTATGAAAATCAGATAATTCTTTGGTTTCTTCCAATTTTTCTTCCGCTTTGGATTTAACCTCGGGTTTATTATGTCTTAAACCAGTAGGTTGTGTTTGAGGCTCTTCTATGTCGCTTACATCGCTTGTATCCGATGTATATTGAACTTTTCTTTTTTTTCTTGTTTGTTGTGGAAAGTTTGCGGCCAAGTCTGGGCTAAATATTCCTTCCGCTTCTCCCAACTGTTGTGGTCGTTAAAAAGGTCATTAAATTCATATGGTCTTCTGATATATACTGGTGAGATCGTTTCTTCTATTTCTTCTTCTGAAAGTATAGGCTCTGTTTTCCACGGTTTTGAAAAATATCCCTTTTTCATTCTATTATGGTGTATTACTTCTTCCTTTTCCTTATGCTGATGTTTTAGAACATATGTTAAGTTATTTGGTAGAATTTTTGTAATCCTATAAGGTCCGTCCCATTTCGGTTTTAACTTTTTTGTTCCTTCCAGGTTCGTTTTGTGAACATAAACCAAATCTCCTAGACAGTAACTCGTTTTATTTTTGCTTGTTCTGTCATATTTTTCTTTTTGTTCTGTTTTCGCATCTTCCAGATTGTCTTTAACTTGTTCCATAGCTTTTTTCATTCGCATCACCATTTCTTGCTTATATTGGTCTAAGTTGTAATATATTCTGTCATTTTCTATTTCATTTAAACAAATTCTGGGATCTCTTATGTGTTGCAAAAAAAATGGCGTTTCTTTTAAGGTACGTGAAAAAGCCGTATTTATTGCAAAGACTACAAATGGTAAATGTTCATCCCAATTTTCATTTTCCTCTCTTGCATATATTCCCAGAATGTAAGCTAATTCCCTATGCTTACGTTCAACCTTCCCATTGGCTGCTGCAAGGTAAGACGAGGTAAACCATCGTTTAACCCCCAGATATTCTGTAATTTCGTCTAATAATTTGGCTCTAAAACATGGCCCATTGTCGCTAAGTAAAAATCTAGGGAAAATCCCGTGTTCCAAAAATAGGCGATTGACCAAACTTTCGCAATGGTTTTTGTCTTTTCATCTTTAATTGGAAAAGCGTATAAATATGAATTAAAATGGTCGACTATGGTGAGTACACACCTGTTTCCTTTCCTGGAAACTGGTAAACTTCCCCCGGATCCCCAAACGTCTATTGACATTATTTCTCCTACCTCTGAAGGGGTGGGGTATTGACCTAATTCAGCCCTAGGGGTCTTTGGTGGTGACTTTTGTTTGGCGCACTCTTGGCAGCTTTGTATAAAAGCTTTTACTTTTGAGTACATTTTTGGAAAGTAAAAATTTCCCTTCAGTCTCCCCATAGTTTTTGCTTCTCCCATGTGACAGCCAATTGTTGCATGTGCCATCTGTAAAACTTCTCCTTCCAGAGATTTTGGAATTAATGGAATAATTTTTAAGTCATTTTTTCTATATTCTTGTGATGGTCTATGGTATCTTACTAGAAGATTTTTACTTTCGTCCAGATCAAAATTATCTAGTTCCTTTAAAAAATGTTTAAAGTGCTCTGGCAGTTCCGTTCCTTTTGATAAAAAGGATTTCATTGCTAAACAAAAATCATCTTTATTTTGATGCTTTGAAATATTTTCATTAGACAGTATTTCTACCCCTTCCAGTTCGTTCTGGATGGTTGCTATCACATTTTCTTTCTTATCTGGATTTCGTGATAAATAGTCTGGTAAAATATTTGTACGGCCCTTTATATATATTGGAGTATATGAATATGCTTGCCGACGCAGTATCCACCGTGTCAGCCGGGCTGAAGTATTTTGCATCGTATGTAGCCAAACTAATGATTTTTGGTCTACTCTTAAAATAAATTTTTTTCCAAGTAAAAATTGTCGAAAATATTCTGTAAATACTATAACTGCTAAACACTCCCCTTCAACTGTCGAGTATTTTTTTTCTGCTTCCGTCAGTGACCTACTGGCGTATTGAACTATTGATTCTACTCCCTCAGAATTAATGTTTAATAATATGGCCCCTATACAATACCCCGAAGCATCTGTTTGCAAACAGAAGTCTTGTAACAAATCTGGTAATTTAAGTATTGGTGCCAGTAATAGTTGCCTTTTTATTTCATTTAGCGCTTGTTTTGCGTCCTCTGGGCATTCGAATTTACCTGATTTCTTTAAAAGGTTCGTCAAAGGTTGTGCTATTGTGGCATAATTTTTAATATATCGTCTAAAATAGCTTAATAGCCCACAAACTGATCTGCAGCTTTTTTGATCTTTAGGAGGCTGTAAATTTTCTATGACTGTAAATTTTTCTGGATTTGGTGACATAGTACCTTGGTTTATCAGGTGTCCAAGAAATACTAATTTTGGTACCACTATTTTTAACTTTTCTGGTTTTAATTTTAAGCCAGCTTTTTCAAACTTTTCCAGTATTTTTCTAAGTCCGATCAAGTGGTCTTCCAAGTTTTCATTAAACAGAATTACATCATCCAAGTAAGCCAAGGTATCTTTTTTCCTTCATGGTTCGATATCTTTTAACAGCAAATTCATTAGCCTACTGAAACAATTTGGACTAAATGATAAGCCAAATGGCATCCGTTCAAATGTGAATGTTCTCCCATCGTCTAGGATTACTGTAGCTTTATGCTTAGTTTCTGCATCTAAAGCGATTTGCTAATATCCTGCTATTAAATCAAAACTAGTGTAATATTTTGAACCCCCTAACGCATCTAAAATCGAATCAATTCTTGGTAACTTCATTACGTCTTTAACCGTGACGGCGTTTAGTGCTCTAAAGTCTATTCATAATCTCCAGGTACCATCTTTTTTTCTGACTATCACTAATGGAAAGCACCAATCACTAATGCTTTCTTTATTTATACCCTGATCTTCCATTTCTTTTATTTGGCTTTCTAGCCTTGGCTTTAAATGATAAGGTGTTTTATACGGTGACTTTTTGATTGGAGGGCCCTCTGTTGATATCTTGTGCGTGATTAAGTGAGTTAATCCGTAATCTTATTTGTGTCTTGCAAAAGTCCATTAGAATCCCAAAGAATATTTTCCACCCTAGTTTTTACGTTTTCTGGTAAATGTTTTAAATCAAATTGTTGCAAAAAATCCGTTTTCGTCATTCCATACTCTTCTTGTGGTTGCGGTTTTAATGAGGATAAATGTTCGTGGCTAGAAGTGAAGTTTAAGCTTAATTCTGGACTGTTTAGAGATTTTATTTCTGAATTTGAAATCTTTTCTACTGATCCAAGTTCTACCTGGTTCAGTTTTATTTTATCATTACTTAGATTTGATAGTTTTAAGTATGTTATACCATTTTCAATTTTTATAACTTGATTTTCCACGAAAATCATTGGGTATTCTTTTATGGTGTACCCCCCTATCACGGCATCCATCGTTTTAACCCTTCCATCTTTTGCATTTAATGTAGCTAGAACTTGAGCTGTCGTTCCCCCTTCTATTGTGATTTTTCCGCTTATTTTTAGGTTATAATCCAAATCTTCACTTTCTTTATTTGTTGTTACGCAAATTTGCCTATTACTTTCATTTGCCTGGTTTATTGTGATTGTGTTGGATATGGGTTCCCATACAATCCCATATTTTCTGATGGTATCTACTCCTAGAATACAAGGAAATGGTAGCTGCTTGCATGTTATTACTGTTACTGTTATTTCTTTATCCCCTGCACTAAATTTTAGTGGACATTCTCCCAAAATTATCAGCTTGTGCCCTGTCACTGATTTTAGGGTATTTTGGCATCTGCTTACTCGATTTTTGACACTAGGAGGAAATCTATTAAAGACTTCCTCTCGAATTAATGATTTAGATGCGCCTGTATCTAGTAAACATGGTAAATTTTGAAAAGACTCAAATTTAAAACAACGCAGAATCGGTAGATTATTATTATTTGCATTTGTGTCACAGCATTCTAAACTATATAGGGGTCTTTGTAAGGAAACAGCTCTGTAGACCCTTACAGGCTGGTTTCTCCGTTTAAATGCCCACTGTTTGGCAAAAAATTTCTGGGATTATCCCAGTTTTCTTCAGCGCTGCTACTTTGACCCTGGGTATAGTTAACCGTTTGCCTTCTAGGCCTAAATTCAGGAATATTATTAGGTGTTTGCCAAGTATTATTTGCTCCCTGTCTTCCTAAATTTCTGTCCCCCTGCGTTCTGAATTGGTGTCTTGTCTTGTACGTCTGGCCTTCTTTGCGTATTCTATGCCAGCAATCTGCTGCATAGTGGTTTGGTTTGCTACAATAATAGCAATAACATTTTCTCTTAATTTGTTTGTTTATTTCCTGGTTGTTTCTAAATATTTTTGATCTGTCCTTGTTGGTTCCCCAACTATCTGTCTTTGGTGGGGGAGGGTGCCCATATTTACTATAGTTATTAGCTGCTAATCTCTCAAGGTCGTGGCATTTGTCAGCTATCTCCCTATACGGCGACCCTCGGCCTCCGTCACGCCTTTTTGGTTCACGATTCGGCTCTTCAAAGTTCACCCTTTTCTGTCCTCTTTCATATTTTATATTTTCTTGGGCTCCTGTGTTATTTATTGACATCTGGTCAAACTTTTTCATAGCCTCGTCAATTTTTACCTCTGTTTCGACTAGTATTATAGCCTGCTCTAAATTTTCAGGTTTTCGCGATAATATTAGTCTTAATAACTTTTTTGGCAACCCTTGGGTAAAAGTATGTAGTTGTACTTTCTGTACTGTCTCGTCATTTCCGCCTTTCTCTAATTGTAAACACACGGATCTACAAATTTTGTCTGCATATTCCCTGATACTAGTTGAGGTATCGAATGTGACTACCTCTGTTCTTAGGCTCTCGGAGATGCTTGTCTCAATGAATCTTGTTTTAAAAGATTTAATTAGAGTACTGATGTCCTTGGGCTCTTTTTCCTTAATTGCCTCAAAATGTTTAAGGGCGCTTCCCTTTAATCTGGCTGCAACGCATTGCTCTTTGACCTTATCTTCAAACAATTCTGTTAGTTCGTCGAAAATTTTTAATTTTTCGATAAACTCATCTACATCTGAATTTCCCGCGTATTTCGGTATAATTTTTGCAATTTCAAGTACTGTTGGTAGGGAAGTCATTTTTTCCTCTGGTAAAGCCATTTTATTTCAATTTACTATTTGTATTTAGCCTTCTCAACCCAGTCTTTCTAGCGACCACCAGTTGTCGTGAAGCGTTGCTTATGGTATTTGGGGGTTGTAGTCGTAGATGCCTTTATTCTCCCTTTATAGGGGAGATAAACTCTGGCCCTAAGGTAATTGAACTTTGGTAGCGTGCCTTAGGCTATGACCGAACTAATGAGGCGTACCGACTGAGTATGTTCGAGAGGCTAAAAATAGATCGTAGAGAGTTCGTGTAAAATACAATACTTTTATTCATTTACCATATAATAAAATCTGATATATTCTGGCTACTGGGACTGGCTTTCCCAAGTAGCCCACAAGTCTCAATAAAACAACAATAAAATATAAATAAGATACTTAGAAACTTACGATTATAAGGCAAGTTCCCAAAGTATTGCTAAAACAACGGACCAGAGGTCAGTCCGGCATATAGTTAGTCAGAGATTTTTCCTTCCGATAAAATGTATCTTTTATACATTTTTATCAACCACACCTTCCCACGTAAATGCTAGGAAGTGGTAATTTCTCAATTTCCCGTTAAACAGAGCTTAGCAGGATATGTTTCTTATCTTAATAAAAAAGTGGTATTTCCAAACTTCATATTTGCGTCATATATATTTTTACCAAATTAATAATTAACTAATATTAGAAAGCTTTACCACATAATTCCGAAAACTAAAACTATTTGTTTTTCTTCACCATACACTTACCTTCAGATATTTGTGAAAGATGGTAGTGAGTTACTCACGAATTTGTTCTAATTTCTAAATGACTTTGTAGAAGTTCAAGACAAAAATGTGCTTGGTACTTAAGTACCAATAAGTACACGAAAAATGTATTTAAGTTTGTACTTAAAGTACGCTTAAAAAATGTCTTTAAGTATGTATTTAATTACTTGGAACTGTAGGCCTACTTAAGTAATGTATTTAAGTACCGACCCAAAACTTCTTCAGCAGCTCAGTTGGCAAACAATGGCTGTCAAAAAGCTGGGTAGCTGGGTGTAAAAAAGCTGTTCAGTGCGGTGACACTAGAGCCGTCAAATTATACTACCAGTTCGTTCTGATCTGGACAATGCTATTTCCAATCCCCTTAAGACCTACCTTGAGCTATTCAGGGTTGAGGAGTTCCGTTTCCTGCCCCAGTGCTGCTTTAAATGTCACAGTGTTGGTCATATCGCTGCTAACTACAACAAACACGAAAAGTGCTCACACTGTGGCGGCACTTATCATATGTCTTCAAGAGTTAATCCGTGTAAAAAGCCCCAAATGTGTTTAAATTGTAGCTCAAAAATGCACAGTTGCTACTACACCTCATGCCCATTTAATCAAGCAGAGCTATCTATGTCTCCAGTATCATGATGGGTTGCAAAGTGAACTGTTGGAATAATAATGGTTAAGTGCTGGAAAAATTGCTATTTCTTAGTGATCTATCCACGAAATATGGCCTTATTTGCCTCCAAGAACATTTACTCACGAAAGCCAGTGTCAACTTGCTAAAATTTTCTCCAGATCATCACTACATTATACAGCAAGCACGCAAATCTGGCAACAACGGACGCCCTTCAGGAGGGCTTGCTTTAATCTCCAATTCTGGTCCTCTCCCCCTGCCTGTCTCCAGCTAATTGAATACTTCCAGTTTATTAAGTGTGGGGATTTCATTGTAGTAAATGTTTAGGCTACTTGCCTACTAATAACAATAATATTGTTTCGGAGCAAAAGTTTGCCATCGCTTGCAAGAGACTCAGAAAGTCAGTAAAGAAAGTACTAAGGGACGGCTTACCGTTAGTGATTTTGGGGGACTTTAACTGTAACATTGAAGACAACAGTAATTCTCGTGCCCAAGTACTTCTAAGTTCAATTCCTAATGGATTCAAGCTAGCCACGAATAACAAGCAGTATTCTTTTATAAGTGTCTCTCAGTCTGTGTCTAACATTGATCACGCTATTAGTTATTATGTTGAGCTACCTTCCGTACAGGTAGGACTTGACGGATTGTACTCAGACCATCTGCCCCTGTCTGTCACTATCCCATGTACTGTGAATGCATATCCACTGAAACCTAAACTGAAGCTCGTGAGTGACTGGAAAAAGGTCTTCCGCCCTTTTTTCCAACAAAAGTGTGACGAAGACTTCGGAAAAATTAAGGCCCCATTTCATCTGCTCCAGTGGAATGCTGACTTACCTGATAGTGAAATAAGACTGCAATTGGACCTATAATTTGCTGAAATATGCCCTGCTTTAAAAATAGCTGAAAGCTCAGCTGTTCCAAGTGTTGAATTGTGCCGTACATCTTGAGTAAAAGGATGGGCCCAAAAACTCCGATTTGGTTAATGCGAAGGCTGCGGCCAAGTTTTGGCTGCAGATTTGGCATAAGTGTGACACGCCTAAAAGTGGCGCAGTCAATCAAAAACATATTTTCACTATGCGAAAATTTGCAAAAGAACTGCGTAGATATCGTAGTGCTTTAATACTTGAAACTGTACTGAAATCATGGATAATCCTAATCTGACGTGGAATCTGCGTGCAAAGGCTGCTGAGTACAATAATTCGATTTCCAGTGCGATTGGTGAGAAAGAATGGGTTGATTATTTTAGTGTGGAATTTGCAGCCTCAGATGAGTGGAAAAACCAAATGTTTTATGAGCAGCTCAGTTCCCTCCTTACTAAAGAGTTAAATTATTTTGTTGTGAACAGTAGTCAAATCCGGAAAGTGTGCAAAAAACAAAGAAAAATCGTCAAGTGGTGCTGATAAAATATGTGCATATCATCTATTGAATGGTAGTCCGCATTCATTTGAACATCTTGCAATTGCTTACCAGATAATTATGACGCATGGTGTTGTACCAGATTTATTTTTCTTAGGAACCATAATGCCTGTGCTGAAACAAGGAAAACCCGCAACAGAACCTCTTCTTATAGACCGATAACTATTTCCTCTTTTCTTTTGCAACCTTTTTGAGTTGTTAATAATAGGTAAAATTAGGAAGTGTTGCAAGGCCCCTCCCCACCAGTTTGGTTTCCAGTCAGGAATGGGATGTGCTCACGCATTACATGTTGTAGCAAATGATCTTTTAGATGCACCCATTTCTAATGAATTGCTGGCTATTGGTGAATACGACGTACGTCACGCATTTGACTCGGGCATACATGTGCAGATAATGCTAGAATTACGGAATAATGGTGTTGACCCAGCAATTGTTCGACCTCTTTATGATCTGTATCGCCAACTAAATGTGTGTTTACGCATTCCTAATGCAGAACCCACTAGGAAAATCAATGTAAAAAGAGGTATAAAACAGGGTGTGATTTCTTCGCTAGAGTTGTTTAATAATTTTATTTCTTAGACGAACTCCAAAGTCACTACAAGCTGTATTCTAAGAGGAATAAATGTGACCATAGTTGGATTTGAGGATGACCTCTTTAATTTTTCTGGGCAAATAACATCCCTAGAAAGTAATTTTAATATCCTGTCATCTCAGTATGGTGATATTGGCCTTAGTTTTAATGTTGCAAAGTCAGAAGTAATGTTGTTTAATTGGAATAAATCTGTTCTACCTCATATTCAAACAGGATCCCAGTCTGTCGAGCCTGTGGAATCACTAGTATACTTGGGACTGCCCATCGGTGACACACTGTCATCTACCTGTTTGCTAATCATCACACATATAGAGCGTAAAATTAGAACTGCGTATGGGCCACAATTTCTTCGAAGAGAAGTCTTAATAGGTTTTCACTGGCTACGGTTTATAATGCTGTCACGCTGCCACATATATCATATATAACACCATTTTGTAAACTTCTGCGTAATGAAGATAAATTTAAAATCCGTAGAATTTTCTTCAGATATTTGAAGTTTCTGCTGAAGTTCCACTGAGAACAAGTAATTCGTACCTGATCTGGTGATACACAGTAACTGATCCATTTTCTGCAGCTAATCAGTTGCTTGGCAAGTATTGTGCTAAGTTGGAGGGTAGCAGCCATCCTTGGCTACCTCTACTCTCGTCACTTTGATTGATGTGTATGTGTATTTGCTATGTCTGTACCATTAAGTGTATGTTTTTGTTTTCTCTTTTCTGCTGTTTTTTCCATGAATTTCTGTGTTTATGATAGGTGTAAAATAAACTCAATTCAATTCAGTGTCTTTTGCGAGAGATTTTCAAAACTAAACATCATGGACACCAATAGTCAACTGTAGTTTATCAATAGTTGGATGATTGATTGCAACTATTTAATATGACTGTGCTTCCATGATGAGTAGCTCAGTAGCTGAGTGTTTCATCATATATATCTCTAGCTGACCTTGTTTCAAGTTTGCCATCTTTTACTTTCTTTTCTTCTTTCTTTTTTTGGGGATCCATTTCCCAAAACACATCCAATCAAAATTTTGAGATAGCCATTTTGTTCAGCGTAATTGATTTACACATAGAAATTATGTTTTCGAGGAAGACACTCCCCCACAGCCCTCAGGGCAAGGGTTGTAAGTTATACCCTGGGGGCATATAAGGTTTTTATAGGAAGCGATGTTCTACAAACTTCAAAAGAGGTTCGTTCGATTGGAAATTCAAAGGCCTAGTGCCCTTTTTAATAGTCAAAAATGATTGGAGGGCAACTAACCCCCTCTCACGCCCTCTTCACCCCAAACAAATCCAATCAAAATTTTGAGACAGCCATTTTGTTCAACGTAGTTGAAAGTTCTGGAATCTTTGAGGATGACAACCCCTCATAGCCCTCAGTGCAAGGGTTGTAAGTTATACCGTGGAGCATATAAAGTTTTTTATAGAAAGTTTTGTCGTAGAAACTTCAAAAGGGGCTCATTTGATTGGAAATTGAAATGGCTAGTGGCCTTTTTAATAGTCGAAAGTAATTGGAAGGCAACTAACACCCCTTCTATTTCACTTGACTTACTTGACTTAAGGCTCCTGCCACGTTGGGCGTGGCGTAGAGAGCGTCGCAACTCTGCTCCTCCAGGCTGACCGGTCTACTGCTATTAGTGGGGCCTCTTCGAAAGTGATGTTAGCTATCTCAAGGAGTTTTTTGAGGCTATCCTTCCACCTTGTCTGAAGTCTGCCCCTCGGGCGAGACCAGCCATTAGCTTTAGCGTCAAAATCGTAGACTATTCGGGCTGGGGTTATCGTTGGCCTACGCAGGAGGTGTCAGAACCATTTGAGAGTACAGTGCACTATTTGGACCAAGAATGGCACTTGGGAGGTGAGTGCGAGCAACCTTGCGTGTTGCTTACAAAGTCGTCCCTTCGAAGTCCCTGAATCCGACGGAGCTATTTCGTCTGGCAGACGTATATCATGCTGAGGATTGTTGATTTGAGAGGCCAGGTCTCCGCTGCATAGAGGAGGACCGAGCCTACGGATGCACAATAAATTTGCATATTCGTGCGCTTAGATATATGCGGCATTCTCCAGAGATTGTTGAACCTTCCGACGATAGACGAGGCTTTTGAAACTTGGCTGCACACCTCTTCCTCTATAGAGCATTCATTAGACAGCATGGAGCCAAGATAAGTGAAGTTCTTTACAACTTCAACAGGAGCTCCGCAAACAGTTATGTTCTCACGGGGCGAGAATGGGCTTGGGGGCTCAATTGCCATTATCTTCGTCTTAAGTCAGTTTATTTTTAGCCCCACTTTTGCTGCCTCTTCCTGTAGGACTTCTAGAGCGTCAGTCAATTGGTCGATCGAGTCAGCAACAAGACCAAGATCATATGCGAAGTCAGCGTCCGTCAGAACGCGATCTCCAAACTGCAGAGCAAAGGGCAGGCGATTTGTTGTTCGTGTCATGACATGGATCTATCACGCAATTGAACAGTTCCGGGGCGGCGGCACACCCTTGTCGTACACCGGTTTTGATGCCGAATGTCGTGCTCCGTTTGCCGTTGACTTGGACGCAACCCACGGTCTCTTCGTAAAGCTTTTCAAACAACTTGCAGTATTTGTTTGGTAGACCAGTTGATCGAAGTATCAGCCAGAGCGAGTTGCGATCCACGGAGTCAAACGCAGCCTTGAAGTCCACAAAGGCTACATATGCTTTCCTCCTGAATTCCTTCGTCTTCTCAATTAACTGGGGCATGGTAAAGATTTGTTCAACAGTGGATCTCCCGGACATAAACCCTGCCTGCTGGACTCTCCTCTTTCTTCTGAGGATAATCGTGCATTTATCCAGCATGGTCATAGCAAAGAGCTATCCAGGCACTGAAAGTAGCGTTATGCCTCTGTAGTTCAAACAGATGCACTTGCTCCCCTTTCTCTTCCATAAGGGCAGGAATATACCAGCTCGCCAGTCCTTCGGGATCCATTCTGTGCGCAAAACCACAGAAAACAGTATATTGAGTCAAAGTAGCATCGCCGGTCTGGCTTACTTCAGGAGCTCAGCAAATATTCCACATACGCCTGCCACTTTGTTGTTCTTCAAACGTTTTACTGCTGTGTAGATTTCTGACGACGTGAAAGGACTTTCTGTGTCACTTGTCAGCAGTTCCTGGGTGCTGGTGGCTAGGCTGATGAGTTCCTGGTCAGTCTGCGTTACGCCTTCGGCGCTGAGAAGGCCTGAGAAGTGGTCTTTCCATCGACTGACCTGGGCAGCTTCGTCACTGAGCGGCTGACCATCCACAGAGACAACACATGCAACCGAGCGGGCTATGTACCTTTCTTGGCTGCACCCTCTAGCTCATGTGCTTTCCTTTCCACAAACAGTTTCTTGTCTCGCTGTATCAGTTTTTTGCGGACCCCATTAAGGCTTCTATAGGTTGGCATGTCACCGAGTAACCTCGCCTTGCGTCTCTGCTCTATGACGACAAGCGTATCCGACTGAATCCACGCTTTATTAGCACGCTTTTTCCGACCAACAATTGTCGTCGCTGATTCCAGGACATTCTTTTTGAACAAGAGCCATGTGTTTTCACAGCTTTCAATTGGCAGGAATGTGTCGAAGCGGTTCGAGACATCAATGGCATATTTCGACCGTATCATCTGATCGCAGAGGCGAGAGACATTGATCTTGGCTGGTCTTGGTTCTGAGCGATGGGCTTTGAGCCTTAGTCGTATGTTAGTGACGATGAGGCGATGGTCAGTGTTGCCAATCTCAGCTGCCCTATACGTCCTGCAGTTACCGATCGAAGACCTCCATCTCTGTGACACGATGATGTAGTCGATCATTTTTTTGGTATGGCCGTCATTGCTGTACCATGTATATTTGTGAATGTCCTTGCTTGCAAACATGGTATTCGTAATCACAAGGTTGTGCATGCTGCAGAGTTGTAGAAGCCTTAGACCATTGTCATTTAGGGAATCCGGAGTAACTGGTCCAATGACTTGTCACCATAAGTCGTGGTTGTCGCTCACAGTTGCATTAAGGTCATCTAAGAGAATGACAATATCGACCCCTTCCAAGCCCATCATTTATCCAAACACATCCAATGGGGGCATATAAGGTTTTTATTGAAAGCTTTGTCGTAGAATTTTGAAAAAGGGGCTCTTTCGATTGGAAATTCAAAGGGCTAGTGCCCTTTTTAATAGTCGAAAGTGATTTGAGGGCAACTAACCCCCTCCCTCGCCCACCTTTTTCTCAGACACATTCAATAAAAAGTTTTAGATAGCCATTTTGTACAACGTTGTTAAAAGTTTCAGAAATTAGGTTTTTGAGGATGATAACCCCCCGAGAGCCGTCAAGGCAAGGGATGTAAGTTATGCCCTGGGGGCATATATGGTTTTCATAGATAGTGATTATGAAGAAACTTCAAAAGCGGCTCATTCAATTGGAAATTAGAAGGGCTTGTGCCCTTTTTAATAGTCGAAAGTGATTGGAGGATAACTAACACCCCTCTCAAGCCCACCATTCCTCCAAACATACCCAATCAAAATTTTGAGATAGTCATTTTGATCGACGTAGTTAAAAGGTCTGTAAATTATGTATTTGAGGATGACACTAACCCATAGCCCTCAGGACAAGGGTTATAAGTTATGCCCCGGGGGCAGACAAGGTTTTTTTTATTGAAAGCGTTGTCGTAGAAACTTCAAAAAGGAATCATTCAATTTGAAATTGAAACGGCTAGTGCCCTTTTTAATAGTCGAAAGTGATTGAAGGGCAACTAACCCCCCTCTCACACCCATTATTTCCCCAAACACATCTAATTAAAGTTTTGAGATAGTCATTTTGTCCAACGTAGTTGAAAGGTCTGGATATTAGGTCTTTGAGGATGACAACCCCCTCACAGCCCTCAGGACAAGGGTTGTAATTTATGTCCTGGAGGCATGTAAGTTGTTAAAGAAAGCGTTGTCGTAGAAACTCAAAAACGGCTCATTCGATTGGAAATTAAAAGGGCTAGTGCCCTTTTTAATAGTCGAAAGTGATTGGAAGGCTTGACATTTTTATAGTAAAGATCGAAGTGGGTACAATGTATTATTATTATTTTCTTTTTTTGTTTAGACCAGGGCACTTCGTATCGAAGGAGTTGTCTTAGGAACTTCGAAAAGGGATCATTCGATTGAAAATACAAAGGGCTAAAGACCTTTTTAACAGGCGAAAGTGACTGGAGGGCAACTATTCCCCCTCCCAAACCCACCCTTTTATTACGTTTAAAAACTAAATGTTGCCTTAAGATTAAATCAAAATGCACTGTGTTAATGCTAATTTCCAATACGGCATCTCATCATAATCCCAAGAACAACTGAGGGTATTATGTTCAAACTTTCACGGCTACTTCTGCTCTTAAAATTTAACCAAATCAAAATAGTGTAAGTGTATCTAAGCTATCAAAGAAAGTAAACAGATTCTTTTTTGCGAATGGTATCAGGTATTCTATTTCAGGTCAACTAGAGGAGGTATGAAACAAAATTAAACACTACTATTTGTGTCCAGATTTTTAAATGGGTGTATATTGTTAAAAATTGCTGAAATTGTTCTCCAGCATACAAATAGCAGGCCAAACTATAATGTCTTAAAAAACAAAAAAAGATTTAAAAAATTATTTTCTTTTCCCTGAAAAGACTATGTCAATATAAAATGAACAGAAACTAATTAAAAAAATAACTTTTTCCACAAAATAAGTTTTTCAAAGAAAAGTAAAAAATAGCGACAAAGACCACACTGCCTTTCCATAACAAACAACAAAAGCTCGAAGAACAATTGAGAAATCTTTTTGGAAGACAGTGGAGATAATTTGAATGAATATTTCGGCCCTATGTCCAAGGGCTGTCCTCAGCAAGACGAAAATTTATAAAAGAAAAAAGGACTCACAACAACATGCGACCGATAAAACCAAAAATTAAAACAAATTTCAAAGCAGTCCTAGCATCCTTACTTCAGTGAAGTTCAACCAGGACTGATAAAAAGTAAGGTAAAACAAGGCGATTCAATGAGATGAAAGAAAAATAACTTAAAAACACGTTCTGATTGCTAATACAGCCTTTTTGGCAGCTAACCTTAAAGGTCTTTTTGTGACCGGTTCTGTGTTAACGTCTATTGGTTTTTTAAATATTTTGTAAGATCATTTTTAATTAAATTTGTGTATAAAGTATTTATTGTATATTCCCCCAAGTCCTTATTTAAGGAAATCTTATTATTAATCTTAAGTCTGATCGCTTCTTATCTTCTTATCTGATTAATCTTTAGTCTGATTCCTTAAGTCTACGACTTGCAAAAATTTATTATAATTAGCCTTCTATATTTTATACTTATCTACGGAGACAAAGAACAAGCTAAAACGGAATATATCATGCGTAACTAAAGACAGCTATGTTTGTATTTGACTGTCCTTCAAATTGGACCACCGCTGGACAATCTTGTTTAAGTCAATGGCATCGGTGAGGCCTTGTCCATTCGCTAAGAACATAAAGAATCTAGTGAAAAATCAATTGCGGCAGTTCCCAGCAAATTTTTAACAAACTTGAGCTTGCTAAATGTTCTTTCGCTAGCAGCAGCTGCAACAGATGCTGTCCCAACCAATTTGCAAAAGTGATTGACTTGCTTAAGCTGATATTGCCAGATATATCCTTCACCTAGGACTTCTGTGAAGCAAGTACCGCCGTGGCAAAACTGAAACAGATTTTGAGCTCTACTTGAACAGTATTAGTAGCTGGAGGTCTTTCTTGGTTTGGGAAAACCGTTGTTGCTAGCTCAAAATCTGTGACTAAAATTCTTTTTTTAAAGGAGACTAAAGTTAGGATCAAAATGGCTGAAAATTGACAAGGCAAGCTCTGAGATTATTTTCCATCATTGTAGTCAATCTTTCAAACTGGATTCTAAAATGCTGTCTATAGAACCTTAACCTTGAGATCCCGGTTAGACTCTGAGGTCAGCTCTCAAAACTAGATGGTCCAAGTCTCCAACAATGATGTCTGACGAAATCTGCCTCTGGATCGACTTCTCTCATTCTGGGAAACACATTTGCACTGTCAATGAAATTGTTTATTTCATCCTCCAATTTTCTTTCAAAAAGTTTCTTCATAGCTACAACTATCTCGATTGCGTCGATGATGTTGATCTCCTCTCCTTCAAGTTATTCTGTTGCTATCCTTACCTTGTACATGCTTTTTTTTCATAAAGATGAGGCAAGCGACAAATTTAAAGTTTAGAATCCTTTCCAGAAGGACACTAGCTTGAGCCTTCGACTTCACATCGGTTTTCTTTATCTGTTTTGATTCGCAAATGGCTGTAACTATTACTTCAAACTAAGTAACTACTGCTTGTGTGGGTTCAGGCCTTGCGGTTTCATGCTTGGCTCCATTAAATTGACCAAACATCGCACTTACATAGTCGTAAGATGGAAAAGCTAGTTTAACCAGAGGAATTTCCCTCCTTGAAAATGTTCCTATTACACATTCTGCCATACCCTACCCGATTTTTTCATTAGCCTCACTAACGTCAAAAAGTCTATTTTAATGTTTCCCTCCCGAGCTGGTATTGCGGATTACGCCCCCAAGGTTATCAGAATGTGAACCATCAGGTATGGCATCACAAAAAAAGGTTCTGAATGCAAAACTTCGTCAAGGATCTTTGTGGATAAATAGGTAAATTTGTATGGTCTATATAGGATATCAAGAGCAACCGCATATCTCGCTAGAAATAAGCAATTTAAATGAAGTTGCAGTTTTGTTCTTCAGTTATTCTAAAGCCAATGCCCTTTCTTGCTAGGGTCCCAGCAGCGCCAAAAAAAAATTCAGAATTTTTCTGTTTGTCTCTCGACCTTTTGCTTGCTGTAACACTATAGTTCGAGTGCTTTTAACAAGTGTGAAATCCCCATTACTGCTGTTATTGACGAAGTATCAAAAAATGAACAAAGCTGCTTTTTGAAGAACAAAGCTATGAAACTTTTGGAACTACTACTACTACTGCAAGGACTTGCGACTGTAACTCTGACTGTTACTGCGAATGCATGCAGTGGCGATTAGGTTTAACTATGAATGTGAATACTTGCAACAATCAATAAATAGATATATAGATATTTATTGCTAAAAAAGTTACTTCAGGTCATATAAAAAAAAAATTAATAGAAAAAAATAATAGTTATAATAGCACATGGTAATAACTCACACCCGAACATGGTACATAACAATTAAAAAAAGACATATAAATTGAAAAAAACATAATAAAGTAAATAATACCATAAAACTAAATCATATAATTATAGAAAAAGTGGCAAAAGTGATAGATAGATACTAAACGTTTTAAACCCAAATGAGCCATGGCTATAGAAGGAAAGAATAAAATGCTTCAGGCACACCTTCCCCCCTTCAAAAATCTTTATGTCTCATTCCCAACTGAATATTTTTTCAATCCTTTGTTTTCGTACCATAATGTTTTGATCCCATTACTGGGGCCCACCACTCACTTGACCCTAAACTACTCGAAAATAGTTTTTTTTCTTAAATCCTGTAATTATGGACAAAGAGGCACAAAGTTAAGCAGATCTTCACCCTTATCTTCACACATAGGGCACGAGTAAGGACCATCTATTACTCTCTTTAAGTCCCTCCTCCTTTCTCCAAGTGATAGGAAATTACCCCTCCCAAAAATATAACAAATATGAAGTCTCCAGACCTTCTTCCATTGACGGTAAATTCAAAAGGGACGCCGAGGCTGCGACTTCATGCTGCCATTTCTGAATCTCCTGATTTTCCAACACACCTTTTACTAAATTTGCTATATTTCCTTCATCTAGTCCTAGCCCCTTCCCTTCATTTCAAACACCTGATAACCCACAGCTATTTAAAATTGATCTTACCTGGTAAGTCCATATACTTTTCCTTCTATCCTGCAACACCTCCATATAAGCTGCCTTTACTAGCCTATTATTTGGTAAATCCATAACTTTTTCGCAGTATTCTTCCATTCTAATCAGTCGTTTTACCCCTAATGAAAACAATCATTTATCACCCATTAACACCAAGCTACAAAATTTTCTACTTAGCCAAAAAACTCTCTTGAAATGTCCGAAATATATTCTTTCTCTATTTTCCCCTTTTTTAGACCCACAAACTTCCCCACCATAACTCATAGATGGCCCTACTTTCGTCTAAAAAATCAAAATTCTTTTCGTACATAGCTTTTCAAAATGTGTATTCAAATAATGTACAATATCACCCATACAGCCTTCTGAAGCCTCGCAATTTGCACTTGGTTACTCAGCCTCTCTGAACTTGCAAACATCCCAAATAAATAAAATCCCTAACAACTTTCGTATCTTTCCCTCTAAAGTGAAACTTATGTTTTTTATTTCCCCGTTTCCAAAAAACTAATTGCAAATCCAAAGCCGATTTCGTAAGCAATACTATGTCCTCTACATAAATTAATTTTAAATTAAAACTGAATTCAAGGTTGTCAAAAGGGTGTATCTTTAATATCTTGAGAAAAACTAAGGAAAATCAGTTTAAACTTTCTGGGTATGCAAAATGCGATGGTCGATTAATGTTTCTCTGCATTCAAGATTGAACATGATGGGGGCTAGAGTTTGTTTGACCCTATACAACCCCAAAAGCTATCCAGATTTTCATCCTATTTATTTAAATCATACATTCCCTGTAACCACCCATCCACTGTCAAAATATGTCGTGAAGTTTCACTCTACACATAAACAGCAAGCCAAAAACCGGATTCTTATGGACAAAATTGAAAGACTTAAAATGTTGTTTTCCTAACCAAGGAAAAGGCTATGTCAATTAAAAACAAACAGATACAAATTACAAATGTCTTTGTCCATTAAAAAATTTCAAAGAAAAGTAAAGCGTTATATTTCTTTTGTAGTTGGGGAATTGGAGGATGATGATGGATTTATGATTTATGTTGTAGGTGATTAGGCGATTCTATTGTTAGTTGATTAGTGAAATTTGGATTGAATCAAATTTTGGATGAAGGTATATTTGTTTGTCCATGTTTACTAGACTGCCCCTTTGGACAGCCCTGTGTCAGGCTCTTAGGCTGCCCAGAAAAAGATGATATTGTTGTGCATGCTATAAATAAATAATTTAAATAAATAAATTAATTCAAAGATTAGCAGACAAAAAGTCAATTTATAACTCAAGCACAAAACGGCCATATATTTACATTAATAAGAAAAATGAAACACAAAAGATCAGAAACTACGAAGATTAACTCAAACTTGTTTTTTTTTTCCCTTTTGAGTATATGTATAATGAGACACGAATAGATGCGTCACTCATATTATATTCACAATATACCAACACTACTTCGTTTTAAAAGGTCTTAATAAAAGCCATTGTCTTACAGACAAAAAGATTGAGCATCCGAATCAAGGCCGTATCCAGGAAGGAGGTGGGGGGGGAATAAGCCCCCCCCCCAAAAAAAAGTTTTTGCGACTCGTAAAAACGTAATAAAAATGAATACGGACAAATTTTTAAACGTTTTCTGATTTTTTTTTTATGTAACATCCCACCCCCCAAATTTTTTTTCTGTAAAACCCCCTCAGAAAAAAAAATCCTGGACACAGCCTTGTTCCCAATATTATCTCACTGAGGTTGCGCACAAGAAAAAAAAGAAAAAAAAAAAAAAAAAAAAAAAAAAAAAAAAAAAAAAAAAAAAAAAAAAAAAAAATTCAACAAACACAGATAGGAAATGGTGTTTTTCAATACACCATTTTTCACTTCTCCTCTCTTTAAGTTTTCTAGTTCTTTTGACCCTATTATTTGTTTTTTTTAAATGTAGGAATTTTTTCCAACCGTTGCTTTGTTTTCCTGGAAAATTTTTTGAATGGCTCAAAGTACTGATAATTTTGCGTTTTGGACACTGTATATTCTTCTATTTCTGTTCAAATGGTCAATTCAATATTTTTTTTATCATAAATAAATACTTGCATATTTCTGCTTTTGTAGTTATACAAATGCTTGGACTATTCAATGAAAAAATTACGTTTCACTTACAAAAGAATCAGAAAAAAACACTTACGGATGCATAACGTACTTGTTAATTTAAATTTGAGGATTATCTTGCATACAAAAGCTTTAACCTTTTATCAAATCTTCTTTTATCTATGAAAATCACTATTTTTTCAGAAGTTTTCATTGTGCACTATAAAGTGGCAGGATTTTTCCTAGAATTAATTCAAAAAACTTTTTCCACAAAATAAGTTTTTCAAAGAAAAGTAAAAAACTTCAGTAAACAAAAAATGAGCAAAAATAAATTCAAATAATATACCAAGCGTGAAACTACCACAAATCAGCATCGATAAATAGATGAAACCCGAAACGAACAGAAATTACAATAAATAACCGAGTCACGCTAAAAAAGAGCAGAAATTAACATAAGTTGGGCGCAAAACCCCTATGCCTTCCCAAGGCCAGAACAAAATTTGGAATTTACTGAAAAAAATATAAATGTTTTTACTTTTATAACTTTAATAAATCAAATAATATTAACATTTTGATTACTTAATATCAGTATATGTATATTAAAATGACAATGCACGTTCATATGTATTTTTGTAGTAAAGTGCAAATTTTGTTCTGGCCTTGGCAAGGCATATGGGTTTTGCACCCAACTTGTGTTAATTTCTGTTCGTTTTGAGTTTGACTCGGTCATTTATTGTAATTTCTGTTCGTTTTGGGTTTCATTTATTTATCGATGCTGATTTGTGGTAGTTTCACGCTTGGTAGATTATTTGATTTTATTTTTGCTCATTTTTTGTTTAATGGAGTTCTTTACTTTTCTTTGAAAAACTTATTTTGTGGAAAAAGTTTTTTAAATTAATTTCTGTTCGTTTTATATTGACATAGTCTTTTCAGGGAAAAATAAAATAATACTTTAAATCTTTCGTTTTTTAAGACTTTATAGTTTGGCCTGCTATTTGTGTGCTGGAGAAAAATTTTCAGCAATTTTTAACAACATATACCCTTTTAAAACTCTGGACACAAATAATATTGTTTAATTGAGTTTCATACCTCCTCAAGTTGACCTGAAATGGAAAACTTTTTCAACTATGATGGGCACTAGCCCTTTGAATTTCCAATCGAATAAGCCTTAAGGCAACATTCAAAGGTATAATTTCCAGAACTTTCAACTGCATGGAACAAAATGCGTAAGTGTATCCAAGCTATCAAAGAAAGTAAACATATTTTTTGGCGAATCGTATCAAGTTTTTCAAAAATTGCTGAAAACACATCTAATCAAAATTTTGAGATATCCATTTTGTTCCATGCAGTTGAAAGTTCTGGAGATTATACCTTTGAATGTTGCCTTAAGGCTCATTCGGTTCAATAAAAACCTTATATGCCCTAGGGCATAACTTATAACCCTTGCCCTGAAAACTGTGGGGGAACTGTCCTGCTCAAAGGTATAATTTCCAGAACTTTCAACTGTATGGAACAAAATGGCTATCTCAAATTTTGATTAGATGTGTTTGGGGAAATGATGGGCGTGAAAGGGGTGTTAGGTCTCTTCCAATCACTTTCGACTATTAAAAAGGGCAATAGTCACTTCAATTTCCAATGGAATGAGCCCTTTTTGAAGTTTATACAATAATTCTTTCTATAAAAACCTTATAGGCCCCCAGGTCATAACCTACAACCCTTGCCCTGAGGGCTGTGGGGAGGGGGGTGGGTTGTCATTCTCAGATTTCTAATTTCAGAACTTTCAACTACGTTGAACAAAATGGTTATCTCAAAATTTTGATTGGATGAGTTTGGGGAAAAGTGGGCACGAGAGGGGGTTTTGTTGCCCTCCAATCAATTTCGACAATTTTCAATCGAATGAGCCTTTTTTGAAGTTTCTACAACAACACTTTCTATAAAAACCTTATACACCCCCCAGGGCATAACTTACAACCCTCGCCCTGAGGGCTTTTGGGGATTGTCCTCCTCAAAAACATAATTTCCATCTGGAAAGCAACTATGCTGAACAAAATGGCTATCTCAAAATTTTGATTGGATGTTTTTTGGGAAATGGTGGGCATGGAAGGGGTGTTAGTTGCCTTCCAATCACTTTTAACTATTAAAAAGGGCATAAGCCACTCCAATTTCCAATTGAATGATCCCTTTTCGAAGTTTCTATGACAAATTCTTTAATACGAAGTACCCTGGTATGAAGGAAAAGAATAATAAATAATACATTGTGCCAACTTTGTTCTTATATACCCCCGGGGCATAACTTAATACCCTTGCCCTGAGGGTTGGGGGGAGTGTCCTCCTCAAAAATATAGTTTCTATCTGGAAATCAACTACGCTGAACAAAATGGCTATCTCAAAATTTTGATTGGATGTGTTTGGGAATTCGTGGGCGTGGAAGGGGTGTTAGTTGCCTTTTAATGACTTTCAACTATTAAAAAGGGCACAAGCTATTCCAATTTCCAATCAAATGAGCCCTTTTTGAAGTTTCTATGACAACTTTGATACGAAATGCCCTGGTGTGGAAAAAAAACAAAAAATAAATAATACATTGTGCCAACATTGTTCTTTACTTAGGTAGCGCAATTGTGCTGCTAATGATATATGAGCATTCTCAAACAATTTTTTCTCAATGGAATTGGAAGAGAAAGCCTTCAGTGAACTAGTAATACCTACTTGCTCTCACCCGAGTTTCAAATTACGATGGTTGACTCCAGCCTTGCAAGGGCAAAAAAACGAATAATAGACATAGTAAACTTATAAATGAAAAAAGTGGCCATGCTTGTCTTCAGTGATGAGCCGGTTGAAGGTGCTGAGAAGTTTAGTACAAATGAGACTAATGGTTTATTTTCATTTATGGAAGACGATGATACTGTCAGTGATCAAGAAGTAAATATAGACACTAGTCTCAAAGCTGAATATTTCAAATTTCTTCAAGACAAGTGTAGGACTTTTGATTCTCTGAAACACTATCCAAAAGTTGAAAACTGCTTAAGAAATTTATTACCCCTTATAAATCATCTTACTTACTTGTACTTGCACTTGTTGCGGTACCAGACGTGGATGCCTCACCCGGCATCTAGAACACTACGTATGATTGACTCCCATTTGTTGCAATCTTGTGCCAGCTCTTCAGCAAACCGGAGCCAGCAGCTCTCCCACTTTCTGCCAAACTTTCAAAATCCGCCAATGGGGTCGAGGTCGTTTTTGGCGACCTTATTTACGAAATACGACATTATTTGCCTCCAAGAACATTTTCTCACGGAAGCCAGATTCAACTTGCTAAAATTTTCTCCAGATCATCACTAAATTATACAGCCAGCAGACAAATCCGGCAACCACGGACGTCCACGGACGTCCACGGAGGGCTTGCTTTAATCTCCAATTCTGGTCCCCTCCCCCCCTGCCTGTCTCAAGCAAAGTGATCACTTCCAGTTTATCAAGTGTAGGGATTTCATCTTAGCCAATGTTTAGGCTACTTGCCTACTAATAACAATAATAATGTTTCGGAGCAAAAGTTTGCTATCGCTTGCAAGAGACTCAGAAAGTCAATAAAGAAAGTACTTAGGGACGGCTTACCATTAGTGATTTTGGGGACTTTAACTGTAACATTGAAGACAACAGTAACTCTCGTGCTCAAGTGCTTCTAAGTTCATTTTCTAATGGATTCAAGCTAGCCACGAAAAACAAGCAATATTCTTTTATAAGTGTCTCTCAGTCTGTGTCTAACATCGATCACGCTATTATTTATTATGTTGAGCTACCTACCGTACAGGTAGGACTTGACGGAATTTACTCAGAACGTCTGCCCCTGTCTGTCACTATCCCATGTACTGTGAATGCATACCCACTGAAACCTAAACCGAAGCTCGTGAGTGACTGGAAAAAGGTCTTCCGCCCTTTTTTCCAACAAAAGTGTGACGAAGACTTCGGAAAAATTAAGGTGCCATTTCATCTGCTCCAGTGGAATGCTGAATTACCTGATAGTGAAATAAGACTGCAATTGAACCTATACTTTGCTGAAATATGCCCTGCTTTAAAAATAGCTGAAAGCTCAGCTGTTCCAAGTGTTGAATTGTGCCGTACATCTCGAGTAAAAGGATGGGTCCAAAAACTCCGATTTGGTTAATACAAATGCTGCGGCCAAGTTTTTGCTGCAGATTTGGCATGAGAATGACAGTCCTTATAGTGGTGCAGTGAATGATATTCGAATTTTTACTAAGCGGAAATTTGTAAAAGAACCACGTAGACATCGCAGTGCTTTAAAACTTGAAACTGTGTCGAAAATCATGGATAATCCTAATCTGATTTGGAATCTGCGTGCAAAGCCTGCTGAGTACAATAATTTGATTTGCAGTGCGATTGGTGAGAAAGAATGGGTTGATTATTTTAGTGTGGAATTTGCAGCCCCAGATGAGTCGAAAAACCAAATATATTATGGGCAACTAAGTCCCCTTCTTACTAAAGCGTTACCAGATTATTATGACGCAAGGTGTCGTAACATATTTATTTTGCTTAGGATCCATAACGCCTGTACTGAAACAAGGAAAACCCGCAACAGAACCTTCTTCTTATAGATCGATTAAGCTTTTCGAATTGTTAATAATTGGTGACATTAGGAAGTGTTGCAAGGCCCCTCCCCACCAGTTTGATTTCCAGTCAGGAGTGGGACGCGCTCTCGCATTACATGTTTTAGCAAATGTTCTGTTAGATGCGCACATTTCTAATGAATCGCTGGCTATTTGGGAATACGATCGACGCCGCGCATTTGACTCGGGCATACATGTGCATATAATGCTAGAATTACGGAATAATGGTATCGACACAGCTATTGTTTGACCTCGTTATGATCTGTATCGCCAACTAAATATGTATTTATGCATTCCTAATACAAAACCCACTAGGAAACTCCCTGTTAAAAAAAGGTATAAAACATGGTGCGACTTCTTCACCAGAGCTGTTTAGTAATAGAATTTCCGAGGTGTAGTCCAAAGTCACTACAAGCTGTATTCTAAGAGGAATAGATATGACCACAGTTGGATTTGCGGATGACATCTTGAATTTTTCTGGGAAAATAACATCCCTAGAAAGTAATTTTAATATCATGTCATCTCATGGTGATATTGGCCTTATTTTTAATGTGTCAAAGTCAGAAGTGATGTTATTTAATTGCAATAAATCTGTTCTACCTCACATTCAGCTAGAATCCCAGTGTGTCGAACGTGTGGAGTCACTAGTATAATTGGGACTGCCCGTCGGGGACACACTGCCATCTACACATTCGCTAATCATCACACATGTAGAGCGTAAAATTTGAACCGTGTATGGGGCCACAATTTCTTCGAAGAGAAATCTTAATAGGTTTTCACTGGGTAGAATTTATAATGGTGCCATGATGCCACATATATTATATGTAACACCATTTTAGAAACTAATGCGTAATAAACTTCTAAAATTTTCTTCAGATATTTCAAGTTTCTGCTGCAAGCTCCACTGAGAACGAGTAATTCGTACCTGATCCGGCGATACCCATTAACTGATCCATTTTCTGCAGTTAATCAGTTGCTTGACAAGTATTGTGCTAAGTTGGAAGGTAGCAGCCATCCTTGGCTACCTCTACTCTCGTCACTTTGATTGATGTGCATGTGCATTTGCTTTGTCTGTACCATTAAGTGTATGTTTTTGTTTTCTTTTTTCAGGGAATAAGAAAATAACACTTTAAATCTTTTTGTTTTTTAAGACTTTATAGTTTGGCCTGCTATTTGTATGCTGGAGAAAAATTTTCAGCAATTTTTAACAACATACACCCTTAAAAAATCTGGACACATATAGTACTGTTTAATTTAGTTTCATACCTCCTCTAGTTGACCTGAAATGGAAAACTTGATATCATTCGCAAAAAAATCTGTTTACTTTCTTGATAGCTTGGATACACTTACGCTATTTTGATTTGGTTAAATTTCAAGAGCAGAAGTAGCCCCGAAAGTTAGAACATAAAACTCTCAGTCGTTCTTGGGATACTGCTCAGATACCTTATTGGGAATTAGCATGATCAAAGTGCATTTTTATTTAATCTTAAGGCAAAATTAGGTTTTAAACATAATGGGCAAATGGGAGGGTGGGCGTGGGAGGGTTGGAGGGTGGGAGTGGAAGGGGGACTAGTTGGCCCCCAATCACTTTCGACTATTAAAAAGGGCATCAGCCCTTTCTATTTAAATCGAATGAGCCCCCTTTGAAGTTCCTACGACAACTTCTTTGATACAAAGTGCCCTAAACAACAACAACAACAAAAATATCACTAATCATTTTCGATTATTAAAAAGGGCACTATCCATTTGAATTTCAAATCGAATGAGCCCTTTTTTGAAGTTTCTACGACAACGCCTTCTATAAAAACCTTATATGCCCCCAGGGCATAACTTAAAACCCATGCCCTGTGGGCTGTGCGGGAGTATCCTCCTCAAAAACATATTTTCTATCTGAAAATCAACTACGCTGAACAAAATGGCTATCTCGAAATTTCTATTGGATTTGTTTGGGGGAATGATGGGCGTTGGGGGGGGGGGGGACTGGGGCTAGTTGCCCTCCAGTAACTTTCGACTATTAAAAAGGGCATTAGCCCTTTGAATTTCCAATCAAATGAATCTTTTTTGAAGTTTCTACAACAACGCCTTTTATAGAAACCTTATATGCCCCCATGGCATAACTTAAAACCTTTGCCCTGAGGGTTTTGGGGTAGTGTTCTCCTCAAAAACATATTTCATATCTGGAAACTACGCTTAACAAAATGGCTATCTCAAAATTTTGATTGGATTTGTTTGGGGGAAGGATGGGTGTGGGGGGGGGCTAGTTGTCCTCCAATAACTTTCGATTATTGAAAAGGAGTAGAATGGCCTTATTGAGCCCCACGATTCACCCCTGCTGCCACCTATAACTTTTTTGCACCCCAAATAAGGGCATAGCCTCCCTAGGGAGAATGATTGCGTAATGGGGTCAATGACCTCTTTTTCCAAGGTCGATTTATTTGATGTTTCTATGTGTAATAACTCCGGAACGAAGGTTGCACATGCGCATTGAATTCTAACGGGAACAATGTTATTGATCTAGGAGTCGAGGGGGAAGTGAATTTCCGAGAACTTGATTGCGTAATCGATCGTGAATGTCATGGTGTCCAGAAATAGTATTTGTTGTTGTTGCTCTAGGCAATGTTATGAGTTTCCCGGAAACAGTTAGATCACGTGTTTCTTTCTCAGCCAATCAGCGAGTCGGATACATCCTCCTTCTCAACCAATCAGAGGGCTGGTTACATATTAGCGGTGGTGGGAATATAAGGAACGGGTTTTTTGCTATAGTTTTATTAGTCAGTGAATAGAATTCACTAAGTTTTTAGTTAGCAGTGTAATAACATGAGTGAACAAGTTGAGTTAGAAATATCCTTTTATTGCAACTGTTCTATTTGTAAAGGACATTTTCATGATTTTGAGTATTCACATGAACCTGCTGAATGTTTAGATAGCTTAGAGGCAGAGACAGATGAGAAGAATCTGGAGGAAACGAGAAGAAAAATTTTATGTGACATGGAGAGAAATTTATATCGATTGCAAGTAAGCTCAGATAAAAGAAGGATTGATATGATAGAAAAGGAGAATCAAAAGAAGAGACTGGTAAAAGAGGGCTTTCTCTATAGTGTAAAAGACAGCAGTGAAAACCCAAGGAAAAATGTGTATAGTGCAAGATATAACTCGGATTATTATGATGATTATGCTCCAAGAGAAGAGAAAAAGTGGCCCTTTAAGAGACAACATAAGAGGTCATTCTACGAAAAGGATTTTAAACAACGGAATCCATGGTGGAAGTGTTCTCATATACCATTTTACGTTAAATCCCATTTTTGATATGCTTGAAAAGTTTTATACCATAATCATACAATAAATTTGTTTCTGCTATTTTTATTTTCTCATACTAGATATGTATAGAATAAGGATACCAGCAGAGACTTCTGTACATGAATAGTTCAGTTTCATTAAATCACTCCATAGACTAGGCCTACTATCAGTCCACAGCCAAGTTTTTTATCAATGATATAAAAAAAATCATTCTTCTATATATTTTTATTCAACTGTCAAATCAATATATAATACTTTTTAAATATATGACCTCATCATCCTCCACTAACTCGTCCTCAATGGTAATTTCTTCAATTGGAGGTGACGGTATGGTAAGTAGTTGAATGCTATCATCATCATCATCATTGTATGTTTCGATATTACTCAGAGTGGGCATATTATCATATAGACGATCATCATCTTCGACACACAGTCTCCCTGAGGGTCCCCTCCTCACCAAATCATCTGATGTATACGATAGTCCAGATGATGTATAATGAACTTCTACCACGTCGTCATCATTATCTGAACTAACAATCGCAGATTTACACAGAAGAAGCTCCTCACTTTCTGTGAGCTCCCACTCGGTCCATACATCCTAAAAAGGTCGAGAACACTATGATCAAAAGCTCTGTGGAAAGGTATAGTCTTCATGAATATACTGAGGGGTGTTCTATAAATGTAATAAACAGGGTTACTTATTATTTTTCATTTTATCTATAATTTTGTATGTCTAAAATTCATCAATTAGCCAGATGTGGGTTCTTTTTTTTATTATTTTTTACATACGGAGCGAGAGTTAATGTCATTGATAGAAGCCTGTATGAGATTTAATGTCTCTGATAAAACCAGGAAAAAAACCTTTCCAAGAACTATGTTTTTCAATGAAAAGTAAAGAGCTACGACATTAAATCAAAGAGAGCAGAAATAAAGTTGAATAATAGCTTAAACGTAAATTTTCTGTAAACATACTTCTAATTAATCACTCCTAAAAAGGTAAGTATAGACCGCTCATCCTCTATGGTGGGGGAGCATGCACAGCTGTGTCCTTCTCGATCGACTAGGTGCTGTAGTGAGTTGTTTTTAATAGGAGTACATTATTTTTGAAGATTTAAATGAATCAGATTAGTTAAACAAAGCTTTTAAATAAAAATTCTATTAACAGTTAATTTTGTACCGACTACATAAATATTTAAGACCAAGTGTACCACGATGCACCATTGTGGTCTGAGAAATTCAAAAACTCAGAAACTCAATACATAGTTTTCGATAATTTCAAGTCGATTACTATCTAAGAATTTTATTTCTACAACACTTAGACCTTCCTTAGGTTGAAGTGCTGTTTTACACAACAAAATGGTAGAAAATCCCGCTTTACTTGAGTACATTATACGTTTTGCCTCTTACAATTTGCCCCATTAGCTTGATATGTTATCTCGTGAGAAAAAAAAACTATCAAATAAACACGCAGACTAAACTTGATGAAACTTATATATTCGAAATCAGAATTTAAAGCTGATTCTTTGATGTATCTATTGGTATCAAAATTCCGTTTTCTAGAGTTTTGGATACCATTGAGCTGGCTCGCTCCTTACTTACACTTCGTTACCACGAAATGTTTTTTTAATTTAAAAAAACTTTCCGCAAAATAAGTTTTTCAAAGAAAAGTAAAGAGCTACTACATTAAATCAAAGATGAGCAGAAATAAACTCAAATAATTGTTCAAACGTAAACTTATGACCAATGCCATACTAGTTAAAGTGACAAAAGCTATATTTTTGAGTTTTTCACTGAAAATTCCTTTTTCTTACCAAGCCTTGATCTCCCTAATTAAAGGATATGAATTAGAACCTTGGGAACGTAATTTCTTTGTATTTTGCATTTCCCACAAGAGGACACTTTTCGAGTAAAAGTAAAGAGCTACCAGACTAAACCAAAGATATGATGAAATAATAACGAATAATTGTTCAAACTTAAATTTTCTGTATTACGGGAATGGTTTATTTTCGAACCATTATATCTACCAAAGGTTCAATACCTGAGTTAAACTAAGAGGTTTCAATTTCAGGGAAAAATTACATTTTGACAACATTAAACATAATTTACCAAATTTAAAGTTTTGTTTAGTTTCAAAATGTTTTCTGTCACTCATCATCTTTTAATCATTCACAAACAATACTAAAGAAAACCACTTCCCACGGTTTATTGATTTTAAATTATTAAGAAGACTATTATTTCATTGAAATATACATTTTACATTTTTAATTTTCATGCTTTTGATAAGTATCTTGTCCTTTTGGTGTAAATTGCAGCTGAAGGCTTATCGTAAAATCACTGTTTCAAGTTTTTTCATAATTAATGGATACGAATTAGAACCATGGGAACGTATTTTCGTCTTTTTTTGCTTATTTTCATTGGAAAACACACTGAAAAGACATATTATTGAACTCACATCAAACATTGCCGGGCTTGCATTTGAAGGGCCAGGTAGTGCATGTTGGAGGGTGGAGGGACCGGTGGCATTCTTGCCCATCGCTTTCTTAGTGGGTGGCGGCGACAGACATTCTTCATAATTGGCCTTAAAAAGAAGAGAAAAAAGTTAGTATTGAAATAATTTGTCCCCTTTTCACAGAAGGAAAGTTATTAAACATAATTTTGTCTAGAAAAGCATTTATCACTAAGAAAGCACAACGTAAAAAAAAAAAATTTCGTGAAATATACTAATTGCATCCTTTTTTGAATCTGAGAAGGAAGAATTACGACTCACTGAGCCGTTCAAAATTCAGCCTATATAAGTCAGCCTAATTTCATATTTTTAGACGTTTCTGTTCTTTTCTGGTTTTAATCTGCATTGGGCATGCCTTGTTTGATGCATTTAAAGTATTAACAGTATTTTTTATCTTTCCATATCCTTTTACGATAGCAGATATTTACCCCACACACAGAAAAAACATCCCGATAAAGGTTACGAATTAGAACCATGGGAACGTATTTTCGTCTTATTTTGCTTATTTTCGTTGGAAAAAACACTGAAAAGTCATATTAAGAGCTATATTTTTGAGTTTTTCACTGAAAATTCCTTTTTCTTACCAAGCCTTGATCTCCCTAATTAAAGGATATGAATTAGAACCATGGGAACGTAATTTCTTTGTATTTTACATTTCCCACAAGAGGACACTTTTCGAGTAAAAGTAAAGAGCTACCAGACTAAACCAAAGATATGATGAAATAATAACGAATAATTGTTCAAACTTAAATTTTCTGTATTACGGGAATGGTTTATTTTCGAACCATTATATCTACCAAAGGTTCAATACCTGAGTTAAACTAAGAGGTTTCAATTTCAGGGAAAAATTACATTTTGACAACATTAAACATAATTTACCAAATTTAAAGTTTTGTTTAGTTTCAAAATGTTTTCTGTCACTCATCATCTTTTAATCATTCACAAACAATACTAAAGAAAACCACTTCCCACGGTTTATTGATTTTAAATTATTAAGAAGACTATTATTTCATTGAAATATACATTTTACATTTTAATTTTCATGCTTTTGATAAGTATCTTGTCCTTTTGGTGTAAATTGCAGCTGAAGGCTTATCGTAAAATCACTGTTTCAAGTTTTTTCATAATTAATGGATACGAATTAGAACCATGGGAACGTATTTTCGTCTTTTTTGCTTATTTTCGATGGAAAACACACTGAAAAGACATATTTTTGAACTCACATCAAACATTGCCGGGCTTGCATTTGAAGGACCAGGTAGTGCATGTTGGAGGGCGGAGGGACCGGTGGCATTCTTGCCCATCGCTTTCTTAGTGGCTGGCGGCGACAGACATTCTTCATAATTGGCCTTAAAAAGAAGAGAAAAAAGTTAGTATTGAAATAATTTGTCCCCTTTTCACAGAAGGAAAGTTATTAAACATAATTTTGTCTAGAAAAGCATTTATCACTAAGAAAGAACAACGTAAAAAAAAAAATTCGTGAAATATACTAATTGCATCCTTTTTTGAATCTGAGAAGGAAGAATTACGACTCACTGAGCCGTTCAAAATTCAGCTTATATAAGTCAGCCTAATTTTATATTTTTAGGCGTTTCTGTTCTTTTCTGGTTTTAATCTGCATTGAGCATGCCTTGTTTGATGCATTTAAAGTATTAACAGTATTTTTTATCTTTCCATATCCTTTTACGAAAGCTGATATTTACCCCACACACAGAAAAAACATCCCGATAAAGGTTACGAATTAGAACCATGGGAACGTATTTTCGTCTTTTTTGCTTATTTTCGTTGGAAAAAACACTGAAAAGTCATATTAAGAGCTATATTTTTGAGTTTTTCACTGAAAATTCCTTTTTCTTACCAAGCCTTGATCTCCCTAATTAAAGGATATGAATTAGAACCATGGGAACGTAATTTCTTTGTATTTTGCATTTCCCACAAGAGGACACTTTTCGAGTAAAAGTAAAGAGCTACCAGACTAAACCAAAGATATGATGAAATAATAACGAATAATTGTTGAAACTTAAATTTTCTTTATTACGGGAATGGTTTATTTTCGAACCATTATATCTACCAAAGGTTCAATACCTGAGTTAAACTAAGAGGTTTCAATTTCAGGAAAAAATTACATTTTGACAACATTAAACATAATTTACCAAATTTAAAGTTTTGTTTAGTTTCAAAATGTTTTCTGTCACTCATCATCTTTTAATCATTCACAAACAATACTGAAGGAAACCACTTCCCACGGTTTATTGATTTTAAGTTATTAAGAAGGCTATTGTTTCATTGAAATATACATTTTACATTTTAATTTTTCATGCTTTTGATAAGTATCTTGTCCTTTTGGTGTAAATTGCAGCTGAAGGCTTATCACAAAATCACTGTTTCAAGTTTTTTCATAATTAATGGATACGAATTAGAACCATGGGAACGTATTTTCGTTGTATTTTGCTTATTTTCGTTGGAAAAAAACACTGAAAAATCATATTATTGAACTCACATCAAACATTGCCGGGCTTGCATTTGAAGAACCTTCCATTATTTTCTATCTTGTCCTCTATTTCAGCATATACTGACTTTTAAAGCTTTTCAAAGCTCTTAAATATACTAACATAACGGTTATTTATTTACGAAATCGCGCAAACTGTTGATTTAGAACAATAATTACCTTTCTATATATCAATTAATACTCACTAGAATTGCCACTTTTCACTCGCGGAGAATGGTTTCAAAACAATACTTCTTACATCGCATAGACTAATTGTGTCAAAAGAGACATCTTCAATGCAGATTTATTAATTGTTAAGTTCGATTTTGTTTTGGACATAGGAGAGCATCAAAGGGAAGTGAGAATTTCTGTAAAACTATCAAAGATTGATCAAGTCTGTGATTTCACACTTCTTGTGTAATCAGAAAGAAAAAAGAAGAAAAATTGATAAAAGATATTTTGAAATATGCCCCAAAATCAGAGCTATTACAACTTAAATGATGCGAGGGGAGGGGGAATCAGGTTTAAGAATATCCTGGATATATCATTTTATATTTTCTAAGTACTCACAGAAGGACTCGTCACAGAAACATTGAAAAGGACTCATTTGATTGGGAATTAAAGTGACTAGCACTCAATTCACAGGAGGGGGCGTGAAAATTTCTAGGAACGTATTTTCAACATATTTAAATATTTACCTACATACGCATCACTTAGGTTAGATTAGATTAGGTTAGAGACAGACACTCGCTGGAATTATCACATAACACTCATGGGGAAAGGACTCCAAACAAAACTTCTTGCATCATATAGTGTAATTGCGTCAAACGATGCATGTTCAATGCAGATTAAAACCAGAAAAGAACAGAAACGCATAAAAATAAGAAAAAAAGGAATTGCAACTAATAATATGCAGAGCGCTAGTGCTGCCTAAGTAAAGAACGATGTGGGCACAACATGTTGTTTTTGGTTTTTTCTTCATAGCCGGGGCACTTCGTATAGAAGGAGTCGTCACAGAAACTTTGAAAAGGACTCATTTGATTGGAAATTAAAGTGGATAGTGACCAATTCACAGGAGGGAGTATGAAAACTATGGTTTTTAACTTTGATATGCAAGACTAGAAAGAAAAGTCTTTAGGAGTGGGGCTGCCCACCGCCTCAACCCTAGCTCTTGAAATCCCCCCCCCAAACTCAAATTATGCAGAGGATTTTAAAATCTCCCCTTCCCCCCAAACTCAAAAATTTCTAGGAACGTATTTTCATCATATCTAAATTTTTTCGAGGTTAGATTAGGTCTAGGAATAGCAGGTTAGGTAGTAGATTAGGTTAAGTGACCGACCACTTAACCTAATCTAACCTAACCATCCCCCCACCCCTCCCCCCAAACTCAAATTTTCCAGAGGATTTTTAAATTCTCCACTGAAAAGCCATATTAAGAGCTATATTTGTGAGGTTAGGTTAGGTTAGGTTAGATTAGGTTAGGTTAGGTCTAGGAATAGCAGGTTAGGTTAGGTTAGATTAGGTTAAGTGGCCGGCCACTTAATCTAATCTAACCTAACCTAACCTGTTATTCCTAGACCTAACCTAACCTAATCTAACCTAACCTCACAAATATAGCTTTAATATGGCTTTTCAGTGGAGAATTTAAAAATCCTCTGGAAAATTTGAGTTTGGGGGGAGGGGGGTGGGGGGATGGTTAGGTTAGATTAGGTTAAGTGGCCGGTCACTTAACCTAATCTAACCTAACCTAACCTGCTATTCCTAGACCTAACCTAACCTCGAAAAAATTTAGATATGATGAAAATACGTTCCTAGAAATTTTTGAGTTTGGGGGGAAGGGGAGATTTTAAAATCCTCTGCATAATTTGAGTTTGGGGGGGGGGATTTCAAGAGCTAGGGTTGAGGCGGTGGGCAGCCCCACTCCTAAAGACTTTTCTTTCTAGTCTTGCATATCAAAGTTAAAAACCATAGTTTTCATACTCCCTCCTGTGAATTGGTCACTATCCACTTTAATTTCCAATCAAATGAGTCCTTTTCAAAGTTTCTGTGACGACTCCTTCTATACGAAGTGCCCCGGCTATGAAGAAAAAACGAAAAACAACATATTGTGCCCACATCGTTCTTTACTTAGGCAGCACTAGCGCTCTGCATATTATTAGTTGCAATTCCTTTTTTTCTTATTTTTATGCGTTTCTGTTCTTTTCTGGTTTTAATCTGCATTGAACATGCATCGTTTGACGCAATTACACTATATGATGCAAGAAGTTTTGTTTTGAGTCCTTTCCCCATGAGTGTTATGTGATAATTCCAGCGAGTGTCTGTCTCTAACCTAATCTAATCTAACCTAAGTGATGCGTATGTAGGTAAATATTTAAATATGTTGAAAATACGTTCCTAGAAATTTTCACGCCCCCTCCTGTGAATTGAGTGCTAGTCACTTTAATTCCCAATCAAATGAGTCCTTTTCAATGTTTCTGTGACGAGTCCTTCTGTGAGTACTTAGAAAATATAAAATGATATATCCAGGATATTCTTAAACCTGATTCCCCCTCCCCTCGCATCATTTAAGTTGTAATAGCTCTGATTTTGGGGCATATTTCAAAATATCTTTTATCAATTTTTCTTCTTTTTTCTTTCTGATTACACAAGAAGTGTGAATCACAGACTTGATCAATCTTTGATAGTTTTACAGAAATTCTCACTTCCCTTTGATGCTCTCCTATGTCCAAAACAAAATCGAACGTAACAATTAATAAATCTGCATTGAAGATGTCTCGTTTGACACAATTAGTCTATGCGATGTAAGAAGTATTGTTTTGAAACCATTCTCCGCGAGTGAAAAGTGGCAATTCTAGTGAGTGTTAATTGATATATAGAAAGGTAATTATTGTTCTAAATCAACAGTTTGCGCGATTTCGTAAATAAATAACCGTTATGTTAGTATATTTAAGAGCTTTGAAAAGCTTTAAAAGTCAGTATATGCTGAAATAGAGGACAAGATAGAAAATAATGGAAGGTTCTTCAAATGCAAGCCCGGCAATGTTTGATGTGAGTTCAATAATATGATTTTTCAGTGTTTTTTTCCACCGAAAATAAGCAAAATACAACGAAAATACGTTCCCATGGTTCTAATTCGTATCCATTAATTATGAAAAAACTTGAAACAGTGATTTTGTGATAAGCCTTCAGCTGCAATTTACACCAAAAGGACAAGATACTTATCAAAAGCATGAAAATTAAAAATGTAAAATGTATATTTCAATGAAATAATAGCCTTCTTAATAATTTAAAATCAATAAACCGTGGGAAGTGGTTTTCTTTAGTATTGTTTGTGAATGATTAAAAGATGATGAGTGACAGAAAACATTTTGAAACTAAACAAAACTTTAAATTTGGTAAATTATGTTTAATGTTGTCAAAATGTAATTTTTTCCTGAAATTGAAACCTCTTAGTTTAACTCAGGTATTGAACCTTTGGTAGATATAATGGTTCGAAAATAAACCATTCCCGTAATACAGAAAATTTAAGTTTGAACAATTATTCGTTATTATTTCATCATATCTTTGGTTTAGTCTGGTAGCTCTTTACTTTTACTCGAAAAGTGTCCTCTTGTGGGAAATGCAAAATACAAAGAAATTACGTTCCCATGGTTCTAATTCATATCCTTTAATTAGGGAGATCAAGGCTTGGTAAGAAAAAGGAATTTTCAGTGAAAAACTCAAAAATATAGCTCTTAATATGTCTTTTCAGTGTTTTTTCCAACGAAAATAAGCAAAAAAGACGAAAATACGTTCCCATGGTTCTAATTCGTAACCTTTATCGGGATGTTTTTTCTGTGTGTGGGGTAAATATCAGCTTTCGTAAAAGGATATGGAAAGATAAAAAATACTGTTAATACTTTAAATGCATCAAACAAGGCATGCTCAATGCAGATTAAAACCAGAAAAGAACAGAAACGCCTAAAAATATGAAATTAGGCTGACTTATATAGGCTGAATTTTGAACGGCTCAGTGAGTCGTAATTCTTTCTTCTCAGATTCAAAAAAAGGATGCAATTAGTATATTTCACGAAATTTTTTTTTTTACGTTGTGCTTTCTTAGTGATAAATGCTTTTCTAGACAAAATTATGTTTAATAACTTTCCTTCTGTGAAAAGGGGACAAATTACTTCAATACTAACTTTTTTCTCTTCTTTTTAAGGCCAATTATGAAGAATGTCTGTCGCCGCCACCCACTAAGAAAGCGATGGGCAAGAATGCCACCGGTCCCTCCACCCTCCAACATGCACTACCTGGTCCTTCAAATGCAAGCCCGACAATGTTTGATGTGAGTTCAAAAATATGTCTTTTCAGTGTGTTTTCCATCGAAAATAAGCAAAAAAAGACGAAAATACGTTCCCATGGTTCTAATTCGTATCCATTAATTATGAAAAAACTTGAAACAGTGATTTTACGATAAGCCTTCAGCTGCAATTTACACCAAAAGGACAAGATACTTATCAAAAGCATGAAAATTAAAAATGTAAAATGTATATTTCAATGAAATAATAGTCTTCTTAATAATTTAAAATCAATAAACCGTGGGAAGTGGTTTTCTTTAGTATTGTTTGTGAATGATTAAAAGATGATGAGTGACAGAAAACATTTTGAAACTAAACAAACTTTAAATTTGGTAAATTATGTTTAATGTTGTCAAAATGTAATTTTTCCCTGAAATTGAAACCTCTTAGTTTAACTCAGGTATTGAACCTTTGGTATTGAATGTCTTTTCAGTGTTTTTCAGTGTCACCCTCCAACATGCACTACCTGGCCCTTCAAATGCAAGCCCGGCAATGTTTGATGTGAGTTCAATAATATGTCTTTTCAGTGTGTTTTCCAATGAAAATAAGCAAAAAAAGACGAAAATACGTTCCCATGGTTCTAATTCGTATCCATTAATTACGAAAAAACTTGAAACAGTGATTTTACGATAAGCCTTCAGCTGCAATTTACACCAAAAGGACAAGATACTTATCAAAAGCATGAAAATTAAAAATGTAAAATGTATATTTCAATGAAATAATTGTCTTCTTAATAATTTAAAATCAATAAACCGTGGGAAGTGGTTTTCTTTAGTATTGTTTGTGAATGATTAAAAGATGATGAGTGACAGAAAACATTTTGAAACTAAACAAAACTCTAAATTTGGTAAATTATGTTTAATGTTGTCCAAATATAATTTTTCCCTGAAATTGAAACCTCTTAGTTTAACTCAGGTATTGAACCTTTGGTAGATATAATGGTTCGAAAATAAACCATTCCCGTAATACAGAAAATTTAAGTTTGAACAATTATTCGTTATTATTTCATCATATCTTTGGTTCAGTCTGGTAGCTCTTTACTTTTACTCGAAAAGTGTCCTCTTGTGGGAAATGCAAAATACAAAGAAATTACGTTCCCAAGGTTCTAATTCATATCCTTTAATTAGGGAGATCAAGGCTTGGTAAGAAAAAGGAATTTTCAGTGAAAAACTCAAAAATATAGCTTTTGTCACTTTAACTAGTATGGCATTGGTCATAAGTTTACGTTTGAACAATTATTTAAGTTTATTTCTGCTCATCTTTGATTTAATGTAGTAGCTCTTTACTTTTCTTTGAAAAACTTATTTTGCGGAAAGTTTTTTTAAATTAATAAAACATTTCGTGGTAACGAAGTGTAAGTAAGGAGCGAGCCAGCTCAATGGTATCCGAAACTCTAGAAAACGGAATTTTGATACCAATAGATACATCAAAGAATCAGCTTTAAATTCTGATTTCGAATATATAAGTTTCATCAAGTTTAGTCTGCGTGTTTATTTGATAGTTTTTTTTTTTCTCACGAGATAACATATCAAGCTAATGGGGCAAATTGTAAGAGGCAAAACGTATAATGTACTCAAGTAAAGCGGGATTTTCTACCATTTTGTTGTGTAAAACAGCACTTCAACCTAAGGAAGGTCTAAGTGTTGTAGAAATAAAATTCTTAGATAGTAATCGACTTGAAATTATCGAAAACTATGTATTGAGTTTCTGAGTTTTTGAATTTCTCAGACCACAATGGTGCATCGTGGTACACTTGGTCTTAAATATTTATGTAGTCGGTACAAAATTAACTGTTAATAGAATTTTTATTTAAAAGCTTTGTTTAACTAATCTGATTCAGTTAAATCTTCAAAAATAATGTACTCCTATTAAAAACAACTCACTACAGCACCTAGTCGATCGAGAAGGACACAGCTGTGCATGCTCCCCCACCATAGAGGATGAGCGCTCTATACTTACCTTTTTAGGAGTGATTAATTAGAAGTATGTTTACAGAAAATTTACGTTTAAGCAATTATTCAACTTTATTTCTGATCTCTTTGATTTAATGTCGTAGCTCTTTACTTTTCATTGAAAAACATAGTTCTTGGAAAGGTTTTTTTCCTGGTTTTATCAGAGACATTAAATCTCATACAGGCTTCTATCAATGACATTAAATCTCGCTCCGTATGTAAAAAATAATAAAAAAAAGAACCCACATCTGGCTAATTGATGAATTTTAGACATACGAAAATTATAGATAAAATGAAAAATAATAAGTAACCCTGTTTATTACATTTATAGAACACCCCTCAGTATATTCATGAAGACTATACCTTTCCACAGAGCTTTTGATCATAGTGTTCTCGACCTTTTTAGGATGTATGGACCGAGTGGGAGCTCACAGAAAGTGAGGAGCTTCTTCTGTGTAAATCTGCGATTGTTAGTTCAGATAATGATGACGACGTGGTAGAAGTTCATTATACATCATCTGGACTATCGTATACATCAGATGATTTGGTGAGGAGGGGACACTCAGGGAGACTGTGTGTCGAAGACGATGATCGTCTATATGATAATATGCCCACTCTGAGTAATATCGAAACATACAATGATGATGATGATGATAGCATTCAACTACTTACCATACCGTCACCTCAAATTGAAGAAATTACCATTGAGGACGAGTTAGTGGAGGATGATGAGGTCATATATTTAAAAAGTATTATATATTGATTTGACAGTTGAATAAAAATATATAGAAGAATGATTTTTTTTATATCATTGATAAAAAACTTGGCTGTGGACTGATAGTAGGCCTAGTCTATGGAGTGATTTAATGAAACTGAACTATTCATGTACAGAAGTCTCTGCTGGTATCCTTATTCTATACATATCTAGTATGAGAAAATAAAAATAGCAGAAACAAATTTATTGTATGATTATGGGTATAAAACTTTTCAAGCATATCAAAAATGGGATTTAACGTAAAATGGTATATGAGAACACTTCCACCATGGTTTCCGTTGTTTAAAATCCTTTTCGTAGAATGACCTCTTATGTTGTCCTTAAAGGGCCACTTTTTCTCTTCTCTTGGAGCATAATCATCATAATAATCCGAGTTATATCTTGCACTATACACATTTTTCCTTGGGTTTTCACTGCTGTCTTTTACACTATAGAGAAAGCCCTCTTTTACCAGTCTCTTCTTTTGATTCTCCTTTTCTATCATATCAATCCTTCTTTTATCTGAGCTTACTTGCAATCGATATAAATTTCTCTCCATGTCACATAAAATTTTTCTTCTCGTTTCCTCCAGATTCTTCTCATCTGTCTCTGCCTCTAAGCTATCTAAACATTCAGCAGGTTCATGTGAATACTCAAAATCATGAAAATGTCCTTTACAAATAGAACAGTTGCAATAAAAGGATATTTCTAACTCAACTTGTTCACTCATGTAATTACACTGCTAACTAAAAACTTAGTGAATTCTATTCACTGACTAATAAAACTATAGCAAAAAACCCGTTCCTTATATTCCACACGCCGCTAATATGTAACCAGCCCTCTGATTGGTTGTGAAGGAGGATGTATCCGACTCGCTGATTGGCTGAGAAAGAAACACGTGATCTAACTGTTTCCGGGAAACTCATAACATTGCCTAGAGCAACAACAACAAATACTATTTCTGGACACCATGACATTCACGATCGATTACGCAATCAAGTTCTCGGAAATTCACTTCCCCCTCGACTCCTAGATCAATAACATTGTTCCCGTTAGAATTCAATGCGCATGTGCAACCTTCGTTCCGGAGTTTTTACACATAGAAACATCAAATAAATCGACCTTGGAAAAAGAGGTCATTGACCCCATTACGCAATCATTCTCCCTAGGGAGGCTATGCCCTTATTTGGGGTGCAAAAAAGTTATAGGTGGCAGCAGGGGTGAATCGTGGGGCTCAATAAGGCCATTCTACTAAAAGGGCACTAGCCCTTTGAATTTCAAATCGAATAAGCCATATTTGAAGTTTCTACGACAACGCCTTCTATAAAAACCTTATAAGCCCCAGGGTATAACTTAAAAACCCTTGCCCTTAGAGTTGTGGGGGAGTTTTCTCCTCAAAAACATACTTTTTATCTGGAAATCAACTACGCTGAACAAAATGGCTATCTCAAAATTTTGATTTGATTTGTTTGGGGAAAGATGGGAGTGGGGAGGCTAGTTGCCCTCCAATCACTTTCGACTGTTAAAAAGGGCTCTAGCCCTTTGAATTTCCAATCGAATGAGCTTTTTTTGAAGTTTCTACGACAACGCCTTCTATAAAAAACTTATATGCCCCAGGGCACAACTTAAAACCCCTGCTCTGAGGGTTGTGGGGGAGTTTCCTCCTCAAAAACATATTTTCTATCTGGAAATCAACTACGCTGAACAAAATGGCTATCTCAATATTCTGATTAGATGAGTTTTTGGGAATGATGAGTGCGGAAGGGGGAGGGCTAGTTGCCCGCCAATCACTTTCGACTGTTAAAAAGGGCTCTAGCCCTTTGAATTTCCAATCGAATGAGCCCCTTTTGAAGTTTTTACGACAACGCCTTCTATAAAACCTTATATGCCCCAAGGGAATAACTTAAAACCCTTGTCCTGAGGGATGTGGGGGAGTGTCGAAAAACATATAAACTCCTCAAAAACTTATTTTCTATCTGGAAATTAACAAGACTACGCTGAACAAAATGGCTATTTCAAAACTTTGATTGCATGTGCTTGGGGGAATGATGGGCGTGGGGGGGATAGTTGCCCTCCAATCACTTTCGACTATTAAAAAGTGCACTAGCCCTTTGAAATTTCCAATCGAATGAGCCTGTTTTGAAGTTTCTACGACATCACTTTCTATAAAAACCTTATATGCCCCCAGGGCATAAATTAAAAAGCCTTGCCCTGAGGGTTGTGGGGGAGTGTCCTCCTCAAAAAATATTTTCTATCTGGAAATTAACTAGCCTACGCTGAACAAAATGGCTATCTCAAAATTTTTTTTGGATGTGTCTGGGGGAATGATGGGCGTAGGGGGGGGGGATAGGTGCCCTCCATCATTTTCTACTATAAAAAAGTGCACTAGCCCTTTGAATTTCCAATTGAATGAGCCTGTTTTGAAGTTTCTACGACAAAACCTTGTATAAAAACCTTATCTGCCCCCATGAGTAGAAAGGCCTTATTGACTCCGAACATGACCACGTGGTTTATGGTTTTCTCACTGAGAATGAAAAAACAGAATTTTTCTCACTTGAAAAAACAGGAATTTTCTCACATTTATGGATGTTTCTTGGACGGTTATGAGTGTCGGTCAATTTATTTGATGTTTTTCATGGATTTCAACAGTAATTCATGTCTGTTTAATGGTTTTTGTCAGTGAGAATGAAAAAACAGGATTTTTCTCACTTTGATGGATATTTCTTGGATGTTCTCACTTTGATGGATGTTTCTTGGATGTTCTCACTTTGATGATGTTTCTTGAATGTTCTCACTTTGATGGATGTTTCTTGGATGTTCTCACTTTGATGGATGTTTCTTGGATGTTCTCACTTTGATGGATGTTTCTTGGATGTTCTCACTTTGATGGATGTTTCTTGGATGTTCTCACTTTGATGGATGTTTCCTGGATGTTCTCACTTTGATGGATGTTTCTTGGATGTTCTCACTTTGATGGATGTTTCTTGGATGTTCTCACTTTGATGATGTTTCTTGATGTTCTCACTTTGATGGATGTTTCTTGGATGGTTATGACTACACATGACATATGACACATGACACATGAGACATGAGACATGACACACGACACATGACACATGACACATGACACGTGACACGTGACACATGAAACATGACACATGACACATGACACAACACATGACACGTAACATATGACACATGACACAACACATGAGACATGACACATGACACATGACACGAAACATGACACATGACAAATGACGAATGACACATGACACATGACATAAGAATGACGTAATCAACTAGGACAAATGGATTTTCCGAGAAATTGATTACATAATCGGTAGAACCCTATCAGGAGGTCGTGACGGGGTCCATATATGGACATAGAATGACGTAATCGACTAGGACAAATGGATTTCTGAGAAATTGATTACATAATCAGTAGAACCCTATCAGAAGGACATGACGGGAGTCCATATATGGGCATAGAATGACGTAATCGACTAGGACACTTGGATATCTGAGAAATTAATTACATAATCGGTAGAACCCTATCAGGAGGTCTTGACGGGGGTCCATATATGGGCATTGAATGACGTAATCGACTAGGACAGTTGGAATATTTCAGTAGTGATTTGTCATGGTTTACCTTGTCACAGTTACATTTTCTTGATTTTTCAAAGTTCATTTTGAATTTCTTTCGGTGAAATGCAAGAGTTGGAATATTTAAGTAGTGTTTTGTTGCGGTTTACCTTGTCACAGTTACATTCTCTTGATTTTTCAAAGTTCATTTGGTTTTCTTTCATTGAAATGCAAGAGTTGGAATATTTCAGTAGTGTTTTGTTGTGGTTTACCTTGTCACAGTTATATTCTCTTGATTTTTCAAAGTTAATTTTGAATTTCTTTCATTGAGATGCAAGGGTTGGAATATTTCAGTAGTGGTTTGTTGTGGTTTACCTGTCACAGTTACACTCTCTCGATTTTCAAAGTTCATTTGAATTTCTTCATTGAAATGCAAGAGTTTGATTATTTCAGTTTGGTTTGTCGTGGTTTACCATTTCACAGTTACACTTTCTTGATTTTTCAAGGTTCATTTTGAATTTCTTTCATTGAAATGCAAGAGTTGGTTTATTTCAGTAGTGTTTTGTTGTGGTTTACCATTTCACACTTAGATTCTCTTGATTTTTCAAAGTTCATTTTGAATTTATTTCGTTGAAATGCAAGAGTTGGAATATTCAATAGTGTTTGTCGTGGTTTACATTGTCACAGTTACATTCTCTTGATTTTTCAAAGTTCATTTTGAATTTCTTTCGTTAAAATGCAAGAGTTGGAATATTTAAGTAGTGTTATGTCGTGCTTTACTTTGTCACAGTTACATTCTCTTGATTTTTCAAAGTTAATTTTGAATTTCTTTCATTGAGATGCAAGGGTTGGAATATTTCAGTAGTGGTTTGTTGTGGTTTACCTTGTCACAGTTACATTTTCTTGATTTTTCAAAGTTCATTTTGAATTTCTTTCGTTGAAATGCATGAGTTGGAATATTTCAGTAGCGTTCTGTCATTGTTTACCATGTCACAATTACATTGTCTTGATTTTTCAAAGTTCATTTTGAATTTCTTTCATTGAAATGCAAGAGTTGGATTATTTCACTAGTGTTTTGTCGTGGTTTACCTTGTCACAGTTACATTCTCTTGATTTTTCAAAGTTCATTTTGGTTTTCTTTCGTTGAAATGCAAGAGTTGGAATATTTCTGTAGTGTTTTGATGTGGTTTACCTTGTCACAGTTACGTTCTCTTGATTTTTAAAAGTTCATTTTGGTTTTCTTTCATTGAAATGCAAGAGTTGGAATATTTCTGTAGTGTTTTATTGTGGTTTACCTTGTCACAGTTATATTCTCTTGATTTTTCAAAGTTCATTTTGGTTTTCTTTCGATGAAACGCAAGAGTTGGAATATTTCAATAGTGTTTTGTCATGGTTTACCTTGTCACAGTTACATTCTCTTAATTTTTCAAAGATCATTTTGAATTTCATTCGTTGAAATGCAAGAGTTGGAATATTTCAGTAGTGTTTTGTTGTGGTTTACCTTGTCACAGTTACAATTTCTTGATTTTTCAAAGTTCATTTTGAATTTCTTTCGTTGAAATGCAAGAGTTGGAATATTTCAGTAGTGTTTTGTTGTGGTTTACCTTGTCACACTTACATTCTCTTGGTTTTTAAAGTTCACTGTGAATTTCTTTCATTGAAATGCAAGAGTTGGAATATTTGGGTAGTGTTCTGTCGTGGTTTACCATGTCACAGTTACATTCTCTTGATTTTTCAAAGTTCATTTGGTTTTTTTCATTGAAATGCAAGAGTTGGAATATTTCAGTAGTGTTTTGTTGTGGTTTACCTTGTCACAGTTATATTCTCTTGATTTTTCAAAGTTCATTTTGAATTTCTTTCATTGAAATGCAAGGGTTGGAATAATTCAGTAGTGTTTTGTTGTGGTTTACCTTGTCACAGTTACTTTCTCTCGATTTTTCAAAGTTCATTTTGAATTTCTTTCATTGAAATGCAAGATTTGGATTATTTCAGTACTGGTTTGTCGTGGTTTACCATTTCACAGTAACACTTTCTTGATTTTTCAAAGTTCATTTTGAATTTCTTTCATTGAAATGCAAGAGTTGGATTATTTCAGTAGTGTTTTGTTGTGGTTTACCATTTCACACTTACATTCTCTTGATATTTCAAAGTTCATTTTGAATTTATTTCGTTGAAATGCAAGAGTTGGAATATTTCAGTAGTGTTTTGTCGTGGTTTACCTTGTCACAGTTACATTCTCTTGATATTTCAAAGTTCATTTTGAATTTCTTTCGTTAAAATGCAAGAGTTGGAATATTTAAGTAGTGTTATGTCGTGCTTTACTTTGTCACAGTTACATTCTCTTGATTTTTCAAAGTTAATTTTGAATTTCTTTCATTGAGATGCAAGGGTTGGAATATTTCAGTAGTGGTTTGTTGTGGTTTACCTTGTCACAGTTACATTTTCTTGATTTTTCAAAGTTCATTTTGAATTTCTTTCGTTGAAATGCATGAGTTGGAATATTTCAGTAGCGTTCTGTCATTGTTTACCATGTCACAATTACATTGTCTTGATTTTTCAAAGTTCATTTTGAATTTCTTTCATTGAAATGCAAGAGTTGGATTATTTCACTAGTGTTTTGTCGTGGTTTACCTTGTCACAGTTACATTCTCTTGATTTTTCAAAGTTCATTTTGAATTTCTTTCGTTGAAATGCAAGAGTTGGAATATTTCAGTAGTGTTTTGATGTGGTTTACCTTGTCACAGTTACGTTCTCTTGATTTTTAAAAGTTCATTTTGGTTTTCTTTCATTGAAATGCAAGAGTTGGAATATTTCTGTAGTGTTTTGTTGTGGTTTACCTTGTCACAGTTATATTCTCTTGATTTTTCAAAGTTCATTTTGGTTTTCTTTCGATGAAACGCAAGAGTTGGAATATTTCAATAGTGTTTTGTCATGGTTTACCTTGTCACAGTTACATTCTCTTAATTTTTCAAAGATCATTTTGGTTTTCTTTCATTGAAATGCAAGAGTTGGAATATTTCTGTAGTGTTTTGTTGTGGTTTACCTTGTCACAGTTACAATTTCTTGATTTTTCAAAGTTCATTTTGTTTCTTTCGTTGAAATGCAAGAGTTGGAATATTTCAGTAGTGTTTTGTTGTGGTTTACCTTGTCACACTTACATTCTCTTGGTTTTTAAAGTTCACTGTGAATTTCTTTCATTGAAATGCAAGAGTTGGAATATTTGGGTAGTGTTCTGTCGTAGTTTACCATGTCACAGTTACATTCTCTTGATTTTTCAAAGTTCATTTGGTTTTCTTTCATTGAAATGCAAGAGTTGGATTATTTCTGTAGTGTTTTGTTGTGGTTTACCTTGTCACACTTACATTCTCTTGATATTTCAAAGTTCATTTTGAATTTATTTCGTTGAAATGCAAGAGTTGGAATATTTCAGTAGTGTTTTGTTGTGGTTTACCTTGTCATACTTACATTCTCTTGGTTTTTAAAGTTCACTGTGAATTTCTTTCATTGAAATGCAAGAGTTGGAATATTTGGGTAGTGTTCTGTCGTGGTTTACCATGTCACAGTTACATTCTCTTGATTTTTCAAAGTTCATTTGGTTTTTTTCATTGAAATGCAAGAGTTGGAATATTTCAGTAGTGTTTTGTTGTGGTTTACCTTGTCACAGTTATATTCTCTTGATTTTTCAAAGATCATTTTGAATTTCTTTCATTGAAATGCAAGGGTTGGAATATTTCAGTAGTGGTTTGTTGTGGTTTACCTTGTCACAGTTACTTTCTCTCGATTTTTCAAAGTTCATTTTGAATTTCTTTCATTGAAATGCAAGATTTGGATTATTTCAGTACTGGTTTGTCGTGGTTTACCATTTCACAGTAACACTTTCTTGATTTTTCAAAGTTCATTTTGAATTTCTTTCATTGAAATGCAAGAGTTGGATTATTTCAGTAGTGTTTTGTTGTGGTTTACCATTTCACACTTACATTCTCTTGATATTTCAAAGTTCATTTTGAATTTATTTCGTTGAAATGCAAGAGTTGGAATATTTCAGTAGTGTTTTGTCGTGGTTTACCTTGTCACAGTTACATTCTCTTGATATTTCAAAGTTCATTTTGAATTTCTTTCGTTAAAATGCAAGAGTTGGAATATTTCAGTAGTGTTATGTCGTGGTTTACTTTGTCACAGTTACATTCTCTTGATATTTCAAAGTTCATTTTGAATTTCTTTCATTGAAATGCAAGAGTTGGAATATTTCAGTAGTGGTTTGTTGTGGTTTACCTTGTCACAGTTACATTCTCTTGATTTTTCAAAGTTCATTTTGAATTTCTTTCGTTGAAATGCATGAGTTGGAATATTTCAGTTGCGTTCTGTCATTGTTAACCATGTCACAGTTACATTGTCTTGATTTTTCAAAGTTCATTTTGAATTTCTTTCATTGAAATGCAAGAGTTGGATTATTTCACTAGTGTTTTGTCGTGGTTTACCTTGTCACAGTTACATTCTCTTGATTTTTCAAAGTTCATTTTGAATTTCTTTCGTTGAAATGCAAGAGTTGGAATATTTCAGTAGTGTTTTGTTGTGGTTTACCTTGTCACAGTTACATTGTCTTGATTTTTCAAAGTTCATTTTTGTTTTCTTTCATTGAAATGCAAGAACTGGAATATTTCAGTAGTGTTTTGTTGTGGTTTACCTTGTCACAGTTATATTCTCTTGATTTTTCAAAGTTCATTTTGGTTTTCTTTCGATGAAATGCAAGAGTTGGAATTTTTCAATAGTGTTTTGTCATGGTTTACCTTGTCACAGTTACATTCTCTTAATTTTTCAAAGATCATTTTGAAATTCAATCGTTGAAATGCAAGAGTTGGAATATTTCAGTAGTATTTTGTTGTGGTTTACCGTGTCACAGTTACACTTTCTTGATTTTTCAAAGTTCATTTTGAAGTTCTTTCGTTGAAATGCAAGAGTTGGAATATTTCAGTAGTGTTTTGTTGTGGTTTACCTTGTCAGACTTACATTCTCTTGATTTCTCAAAGTTCATTTCGAATTTTTTTCATTGAAATGCAAGAGTTGGAATATTTCAGTAGTGTTCTGTCGTGGTTTACCATGTCACAGTTACATTCTCTTGATTTTTCAAAAATCATTTGGTTTGTTTTTTATTGAAATGCAAGAGTTGGAATATTTCAGTAGTGTTTTGTTGTGGTTTACCATTTTACACTTACATTCTCTTGATTTTTCAAAGTTCATTTTGAATTTATTTCGTTGAAATGCAAGAGTTGGAATATTTCAGTAGTGTTTTGTTGTGGTTTACCGTGTCACAGTTACACTTTCTTGATTTTTCAAAGTTCATTTTGAAGTTCTTTCGTTGAAATGCAAGAGTTGGAATATTTCAGTAGTGTTTTGTTGTGGTTTACCTTGTCACACTTACATTCTCTTGATTTTTCAAAGTTCATTTCGAATTTTTTTTTCATTGAAATGCAAGAGTTGGAATATTTCAGTAGTGTTCTGTCGTGGTTTACCATCTCACAGTTACATTCTCTTGATTTTTCAAAGTTCATTTGAATTTCTTTCGTTGAAATGCAAGAGTTGGATTATTTCAGTAGTGTTTTGTCATGGTTTACCTTGTCACAGTTACATTCTATTAATTTTTCAAAGTTCATTTTGAATTTCTTTCATTGAAATGCAAGAGTTGGATTATTTCAGTAGTGTTTTGTTGTGCTTTACCTTGTCACAGATACATTCTCTTGATTTTTCAAAGTTCATTTTAAGTTCTTTCATTGAAATGCAAGAGTTGGAATGTTTCAGTAGTGTTTTGTTGGGGTTTACCTTGTCACATTTACATTCTCTTGATTTTTCAAAGTTCATTTTGGATTTCTTTCGTTGAAATGCAGGAGTTGGAATATTTCAGTAATGTTCTGTTGCGGTTTACCTTGTCATAGATACATTCTCTTAATTTTTCAAAGTTCATTACGAATTTCTTTCATTGAAATGCAAGAGTTGGAATATTTCAGTAGTACTTTGTCATGGTTTACCTTGTCACAATTACATTCTCTTGATTTTCCAAAGTTCATTTGAATTTCTTTCATTGAAATGCAAGAGTTGGATTATTTCAGTAGTGTTTTGTTGTGCTTTACCTTGTCACAGTTACATTCTCTTAATTTTTCAAAGTTCATTTTTAATTTCTTTCGTTGAAATGCAAGAGTTGGAATATTTCAGTAGTGTTTTGTCATGGTTTACCTTGTCACAGTTACATTCTCTTGATTTTTCAAAGTTCATTTTGAATTTCTTTCATTGAAATGCAAGAGTTGGAATATTTCAGTAGTGTTTTGTCGTGGTTTACCTTGTCACAGTTATATTCTCTTAATTTTTCAAAGTTCATTTTGAATTTCTTTCTTTGAAATATAAGAGTTGGAATATTTCAGTAGTGTTTTGTCATGGTTTACCTTGTCACAGATACATTCTCTTGATTTTTCAAAGTTCATTTCGAATTTCTTTCATTGAAATGTAAGTGTTGGAATATTTCAGTAGTGTTCTGTCATGGTTTACTTTGTCACAGTTACATTCTCTTGATTTTTCAAAGTTCATTTGAATTTCTTACATTGTAATGAAAGAGTTGGATTATTTCAGTAGTGTTTTGTTGTGCTTTACCTTGTCACAGTTACATTCTCTTGATTTTTCAAAGTTCTTTTTGAATTTCTTTCATTGAAATGCAAGAGTTGGAATATTTCAGTAGTGTTTTGTCATGGTTTACCTTGTCACAGATACATTCTCTTGATTTTTCAAAGTTCATTTCGAATTTCTTTCATTGAAATGCAAGAGTTGGAATATTTCAGTAGTGTTTTGTCATGGTTTACCTTGTCACAGTTACATTCTATTAATTTTTCAAAGTTCATTTTGAATTTCTTTCGTTGAAATGCAAGAGTTGGAATATTTCAGTAGTGTTTTGTCATGGTTTACCTTGTCACAGATACATTCTCTTGATTTTCAAAGTTCATTTCGAATTTCTTTGATTGAAATGTAAGTGTTGGAATATTTCAGTAGTGTTTTGTCATGGTTTACTTTGTCACAGTTACATTCTCTTGATTTTTCAAAGTTCATTTAAATTTCTTACATTGTAATGTAAGAGTTGGATTATTTCAGTAGTGTTTTGTTGTGCTTTACCTTGTCACAGTTACATTCTCTTGATTTTTCAAAGTTATTTTTGAATTTCTTTCATTGAAATGCAAGAGTTGGAATATTTCAGTAGTGTTTTGTCATGGTTTACCTTGTCACAGTTACATTCTATTAATTTTTCAAAGTTCATTTCGAATTTCTTTCATTGAAAAGCAAGAGTTGGATTATTTCAGTACTGGTTTGTTGTGGTTTACTATTTCACAGTTACATTCTCTTGATTTTTCAAAGTTCTTTTTGAATTTCTTTCATTGAAATGCAAGAGTTGGAATATTTCAGTAGTGTTTTGTCATGGTTTACCTTGGCGTAGATACATTCTATTGATTTTTCAAAGTTCATTTCGAATTTCTTTCTTTGAAAAGCAAGAGTTGGATTATTTCAGTACTGGTTTGTCGTGGTTTACTATTTCACAGTTACATTCTCTTGATTTTTCAAAGTTCATTTTGAAGTTCTTTCATTGAAATGCAAGAGTTGGATTATTTCAGTAGTGTTTTGTTGTGGTTTACCATTTCACAGTTAAATTCTCTTGATTTTTCAAAGTTCATTTTGAATTTATTTCATTGAAATGCAAGAGTTGGAATATTTCAGTAGTGTTTTGTCATGGTTTACCTTGGCGTAGATACATTCTCTTGGTTTTTGTTAGGTTAGGTTAGGTTAGGCTACGTACGCGCGCGTAAGTTGGCTAACCTAACCTAACCACGACAAACCAGTACTAAAATAATCCAACTCTTGCATTTCAATGAAAGAAATTCAAAATGAACTTTGAAAAATCGAGAGAATGTAACTGTGACAAGGTAAACCACAACAAAACACTACTGAAATATTCCAACCCTTGCATTTCAATGAAAGAAATTCAAAATGAACTTTGAAAAATCAAGAGAATATAACTGTGACAAGGTAAACCACAACAAGACACTACTGAAATATTCCAACTCTTGCATTTCAATGAATGAAAACGAAATGAACTTTGAAAAATCAAGAGAATGTAACTGTGACAAGGTAAATCGCAACAAAACACTACTGAAATATTCCAACTCTTGCATTTCACCGAAAGAAATTCAAAATGAACTTTGAAAAATCAAGAAAATGTAACTGTGACAAGGTAAACCACGACAAACACTACTGAAATATTCCAACTCTTGCATTTCAATGAAAGAAATTCAAAATGAACTTTGAAAAATCAAGAGAATGTAACTGTGACAAGGTAAACCATGACAAAACACTACTGAAATATTCCAACTCTTGCATTTCAACGAAAGAAATTAAAAATGAACTTTGAAAAATTAAGAGAATGTAACTGTGACAAGGTAAAGCACAACAAAATACTACTGAAATAATCCAACTCTTGCATTTCAATGAAAGAAATTCAAATGAACTTTGAAAAATCAAGAAAATGTAATTGTGACAACGTAAACCATGACAAAGCACTACTGAAATATTCCAACTCTTGCATTTCAATGAAATAAATCCGTAATGAACTTTGAAAAATTAAGAGAATGTATCTGTGACAAGGTAAACCGCAACAAAACATTACTGAAATATTCCAACTCCTGCATTTCAACGAAAGAAATCCAAAATGAACTTTGAAAAATCAAGAGAATGTAACTGTGACAAGATAAACCATGACAGAACACTACTGAAATATTCCAACTCTTGCATTTCAATGAAAGAAATTAAAAATGAACTTTGAAAAATCAAGAGAATGTATCTGTGACAAGGTAAAGCACAACAAAACACTACTGAAATAATCCAACTCTTGCATTTCAATGAAAGAAATTCAAAATGAACTTTGAAAAATTAATAGAATGTAACTGTGACAAGGTAAACCATGACAAAACACTACTGAAATAATCCAACTCTTGCATTTCAACGAAAGAAATTCAAATGAACTTTGAAAAATCAAGAGAATGTAACTGTGACATGGTAAACCACGACAGAACACTACTGAAATATTCCAACTCTTGCATTTCAATGAAAGAAATTCGAAATGAACATTGAAAAATCAAGAGAATGTAAGTGTGAGAAAATAAACCACAGCAAAACACTACTGAAATATTCCAACTCTTGCATTTCAACGAAAGAAATTCAAAATGAACTTTGAAAAATCAAGAAATTGTAACTGTGACAAGGTAAACCACAACAAAACACTACTGAAATATTCCAACTCTTGCATTTCAACGAATGAAATTCAAAATGATCTTTGAAAAATTAAGAGAATGTAACTGTGACAAGGTAAACCATGACAAAACACTATTGAAATATTCCAACTCTTGCATTTCATCGAAAGAAAACCAAAATGAACTTTGAAAAATCAAGCGAATATTACTGTGACAAGGTAAACCACAACAAAACACTACTGAAATATTCCAACTCTTGCATTTCAATGAAAGAAAACCAAAATGAACTTTGAAAAATCAAGAGAACGTAACTGTGACAAGGTAAACCACATCAAAACACTACTGAAATATTCCAACTCTTACATTTCAACGAAAGAAAACCAAAATGAACTTTGAAAAATCAAGAGAATGTAACTGTGACAAGGTAAACCACAACAAAACACTACTGAAATATTCCAACTCTTGCATTTCAACGAAAGAAATTCAAAATGAACTTTGAAAAATCAAGAGAATGTAACTGTGACAAGGTAAACCACGACAAAACACTACTGAAATAATCCAACTCTTGCATTTCAATTAAAGAAATTCAAAATGAACTTTGAAAAATCAAGACAAAGTATCTGTGACATGGTAAACAATGACAGAACGCTACTGAAATATTCCAACTCATGCATTTCAACGAAAGAAATTCAAACTGAACTTTGAAAAATCAAGAGAATGTAACTGTGACAAGGTAAACCACAACAAACCACTTCTGAAATATTCCAACCCTTGCATTTCAATGAAAGAAATTCAAAATGAACTTTGAAAAATCAAGAGAATGTAACTGTGACAAAATAAACCACGACATAACACTACTGAAATATTCCAACTCTTGCATTTTAACGAAAGAAATTCAAAATGAACTTTGAAAAATCAAGAGAATGTAACTGTGACAAGGTAAACCACGACAAAACACTACTGAAATATTCCAACTCTTGCATTTCAACGAAATAAATTCAAAATGAACTTTGAAAAATCAAGAGAATGTAAGTGTGAAATGGTAAACCACAACAAAACACTACTGAAATAAACCAACTCTTGCATTTCAATGAAAGAAATTCAAAATGAACTTTGAAAAATCAAGAAAGTGTAACTGTGAAATGGTAAACCACGACAAACCAGAACTGAAATAATCCAACTCTTGCATTTCAATGAAAGAAATTCAAAATGAACTTTGAAAAATCGAGAGAATGTAACTGTGACAAGGTATACCGCAACAAAACACTACTGAAATATTCCAACTCTTGCATTTCAATGAAAGAAAACCAAATGAACTTTGAAAAATCAAGAGAATGTAACTGTGACAAGGTAAACCCCAACAAAACACTACTGAAATGTTCCAACACTTGCATTTCATCGAAAGAAATTCAAAATGAACTTTGAAAAATCAAGAAAATGTAACTGTGACAAGGTAAACCACGACAAACCACTACTGAAATATTCCAACTGTCCTAGTCGATTACGTCATTCAATGCCCATATGTGGACCCCCGTCATGACCTCCTGATAGGGTTCTACCGATTATGTAATTAATTTCTCAGATATCCAGGTGTCCTAGTCGATTACGTCATTCTATGCCCATATATGGACTCCCGTCATGACCTTCTGATAGGGTTATACTCATTATGTAATCAATTTCTCAGAAATCCATTTGTCCTAGTCGATTACGTCATTCTATGTCCATATATGGACCCCCGTCACGACCTCCTGATAGGGTTCTACCGATTATGTAATCAATTTCTCAGAAAATCCATTTGTCCTAGTTGATTACGTCATTCTTATGTCAATTGTCACATGTCATTCGTCATGTGTCATGTGTCATGTTTCTTGTCATGTGTCATGTGTCATGTCTCATGTGTTGTGTCATGTGTCATGTGTCATGTGTCACGTGTCACGTGTCATGTGTTGTGTCATGTTTCATGTGTCACGTGTCACGTGTCATGTGTCATGTGTCATGTCTCATGTGTCATATGTCATGTGTCATATGTCATGTGTTACTCATAACCATCCAAGAAACATCCATCAAAGTGAGAACATCCAAGAAACATCCATCAAAGTGAGAACATCCAAGAAACATCCATCAAAGTGAGAACATCCAAGAAACATCCATCAAAGTGAGAACATCCAAGAAACATCCATCAAAGTGAGAACATCCAAGAAACATCCATCAAAGTGAGAACATCCAAGAAACATCCATCAAAGTGAGAACATCCAAAAAACATCCATCAAAGTGAGAACATCCAAGAAACATCCATCAAAGTGAGAACATCCAAGAAACATCCATCAAAGTGAGAACATCCAAGAAACATCCATCAAAGTGAGAAAAAATCCTGTTTTTTCATTCTCACTGACAAAAACCATAAAACAGACATGAATTACTGTTGACATCCATGAAAAGCATCAAATAAATTGACCGACACTCATAACCGTCCAAGAAACATCCATAAATGTGAGAAAATTCCTGTTTTTTCAAGTGAGAAAAATTCTGTTTTTTCATTCTCAGTGAGAAAACCATAAACCACGTGGTCATGTTCGGAGTCAATAAGGCCTTTCTACTCCCATGGCACAACTTAAAACACTTGCCCTGAGGTTTGTGGGGAGTATCCTCCTTAAAAACATATTTTCTACCTGGAAATCAACTGCGCTGAACAAAATGGCCATCTCCAAATTTGTAAAAGATGTGTTTGGGGGAATGATGTGCGCGGGGGGCGTTATTTGTCCTCCAATCACTTTTGACTATTAAAAAGGGCACTAGCCCTTTGAATTTTCAATCAAATGAGCCCCTTTTGAAGTTTCTAAGAAAACACCTTCTATGAAAACCTTATATGCCCCCAGGGCATAGCTTAAAACCCTTGCTCTGAGGGTTGTGGAGGAGTTTCTTCCTCAAAACATATTTCTATCTGAATATCAACTACACTGAAAAAAATGGCTATCTCAAAATTTTGATTCGATGTTTGGGGGAATGATGGATTTGGGGGAGGGGGGCTAGTTGCCTTTCATTAAAAACTTTATATGCCCCCATGGCATAACTTATAACCATTGCCCTGAGGGCTGTGGGGGAGGGGTTGTCATCCTTAAAGACCTAATTCCCAAAACATTCAACTACGTTGAATAAAATAGCTATCTAAAAATTTTGATTGGATGTCTTTGGGGACAAGGTGGGCATGAGAGGGGGTTTAGTGGCTCTCAAGTCACTTTCGACTAATAAAAAGGGTACTAGCCCTTTGAATTTCAAACTGAATGAGCCCTTTTTCAAGTTTCTACGACAAAGATTTCAATAAAAAAATCTTATATACCCCAGGACATAACTTATAATCTTTGCTTTGAGGGTTGTGGGGGAGTGTACTCCTCAAAAATATATTTTCTATCTTTTCTATTTGGAAATCAACTACGCTGAACAAAATGGCTATCTCAAAATTTTGATGGCATGTGTTTGGGGGAATGATGGGCACGGAGGGGGGGATAGTTGCCCTCCAATAACTTTAGACTAGTAAAAAGAGCACTAGCCCTTTGAATTTCCAATCGAATGAGCCCCTTTTGAAGTTTTTACGACAACGCCTTCTATAAAACCTTATATGCCCCCAGGGCATAACTTAAAACCCTCCTCCTGAGCGATGTGGGGAGTTTCCTCCTCAAAAGCATATTTTCTATCTGGAAATCAACTAGACTAAGCTGAACAAAATGGCTATCTCAAAATTTTTGTTGGATGTGTTTGGGGGAATGATGGGCGTGGGGGGGGGGGCTAGTTGCTCTCCAATCACTTTCGAATATTAAATAGTGCACTAGCCCTTTGTATTCCCAATAGAATGAGCTTTTTCTGAAGTTTGTACGACAATACCTTCTTTACAAACCTTATATGCCCCCAGGGCATACCTTTAAACCCTTGCTCTAAGGGCTCTGGGGGAGTGTCCTCCCCAAAAACATATTTTCTATCTGGAAATCAACTAAGCTGAACAAAATTTTTATATCAAAATTTTGATTGGATGTGTTTGTGGAAATGCTTGTCTTGGGGGGGGGGCTAGTTGCCCTCCAATCACTTTCGACTATTAAAAAGAGCACTAGCCCTTTGAAATTCCAATCGAATGAGCCTTTTTTGAAGTTACTACGACAACGTCTACTATAAAAACTTTATAGGCCCCCAGGGCACAACTTTAAACCCTTGCCTTGAGGGTTGTGGGGGAGCGTCCTCCTTAAAAACATATTTTCTATCTGAAAATCAATTACGCTGAACAAAATGGCTATCTAAAAATTTTGACTGGATGTATTTGGGGGAATAATGGGCGTGGGCTGGGGGCTAGTTACCCTTCAATAACTTTCGACTATTAAAAAGGGTACTAGCCCTTCGAATTTCCAAACGAAAAGCCTGTTTGGAAGTTTCTACGACAACGGCTTCTATAAAACTTTATCTGCCCCCAGGGCATAACTTAAAACCCTTGCCCTGAGGGTTGTGGGGGAGTGTCCTCGTTAAAAACATATTTTCTACCTGGAAGTCAAATACGCTGAACAAAATGGCCATCTAAAAATTTTGATTGGATTTGTTTAGGGAAATGATGGGCTTGGAGGGGGGATAGTTGCCCTCCAATCACTTTCGACTATTAAAAAGGGCACTAGCCCTTTGAATTTTCAATCAGATGATTCCCTTTTGAAGTTTCTATGACAACGCCTTCTATGAAAACCTTATATGCCCCCAGGACATAACTTATAACCTTTGCCCTGAGGGTTGTGGGGAAGTTTCCTCCTCAAAAACATATTTTCTATCTAAAAATCAATTACGCTGAACAAATTGGCTATCTCAAAATTTTTATTCGATGTTTTTGGGGGAATGATGGGCTGGGGGGGGGGGTGGGCTAGTTGCCTCTCATTAAAAACTTTATATTCCCACAGGGTATAACTTACAACCATTGCCCTAAGGGCTCTGGGGGGAGGGGTTTTAATCCTTAAAGACATAATTTCCGAAACTTTCAACTACGTTGAATAAAATGGCTATCTAAAACTTTTGATTGGATGTGTTTGGGGACAAGGTGGGCGTGAGAGGGGGATTAGTCGCTCTCAAATCACTTTTGACTATTAAAAAGGGTACTAGCTCTTTGAATTTCAAATTGAATGAGGCCTTTTCCTAGTTTCTACGACAAAGATTTCAATAAAAAGTCTTATATACCCTTAGGGCATAACTTATAATCCTTGCCCTGAGGGTTGTGGAAAGTGTACTCCTCAAAAATACATTTTATATTTTGAAATCAACTACGCTGAACAAAATGGCTATCTTAAAATTTTGATTGGATTTGTTTGGGGAAATGATGGGCTTTGGGGGGGGGGGGGGTAGTTGCCCTCCAATCACTTTCGAGTATTAAAAAGGGCACTAGCCCTTTGAATTTTCAATCAAATGATTCCATTTTGAAGTTTCTATGACAACACCTTCTATGAAAACCTTATATGCCCCCAGGGCATAACTTATAACCTTTGCCCTGAGGGTTATGGGGAAGTTTCCTCCTCAAAAACATATTTTCTATCTGAAAATCAACTACGCTGAACAAATTGGCTATCTCAAAATTTTGATTCAATGTGTTTGGGGGAATGATGGGCGTGGGGGGCGGGGGGGCTAGTTGCCTTTCATTAAAAACTTTATATGCCCACAGGGCATAACTTACAACCATTGCCTTGAGGGCTCTGGGGGGAGGGATTTTCATCCTTAAAGACATAATTTCCAAAACTTTCAACTACATGGAATAAAATGGCTATCCTAAAATTTTGATTGGATGTGTTTGGGGACAAGGTGGGCGTGAGTGGGGGATTAGTGGCTCTCAAATCACTTTTGACTATTAAAAAGGGTACTAGCTCTTTGAATTTCAAATTGAATGAGCCCTTTTCCTAGTTTCTACGACACAGATTTCAATAAAAATTCTTATATGCCCTCAGGGCATAACTTATAATCCTTTCCCTGAGGGTTGTGGAAAGTGTACTGCTCAAAAATATATTTTCTATTTTGAAGTCAACTACGCTGAACAAAACGGCTATGTCAAAATTTTGATTGGATGTGTTTAGGGAAATGATGGGCTTGGGGGGGGGGGGGGGTTTAGATGCCCACCAATTATTTTCGACTATTAAAAAGGGCACTAGCCCTTTGAATTTCCAATCGAATGAGCCTTCTTTGAAGTTTCTACGACAACGTCTTCTATAAAAACCTTATAGGCCCCCAGGGCACAACTTAAAACCCTTGCCCTGAGGGTTGAGGGGGAGCGTCTTCCTCAAAATATATTTTCTATCTGAAAATCAATTACGCTGAACAAAATGGCTCTCTCAAAATTTTTATTGGATGCGTTTGGTGGAAAGATGGGCGCGGAGGGGGGGGGGCTAGTTGCCCTTCAATCACTTTCGACTATTAAAAAGGGTACTAGCCCTTCGAATTTCCAATCAAATGAGCCTGTTTTGAAATTTCTACGACAACACCTTCTATAAAAACCCTATATACCCCCAGGGCATGACTTGAAACCCTTGCCCTGAGGGTTGTGGGGAAGTGTCCTTCTCAAAAACATATCTTCCATCTGGCAATCAACTACGCTGAACATAATTTCTATCTCAAAATTTTGATTGGATTTGTTTGGGGAAATGGGTGGGGGAATGGGCGGGGGGGGGGGGGGCTAGTTGCCCTCCAATCACTTTCGACTATTAAAAAGGACACTAGAATTCTCAATATCCAATCGAATGAGCCCCTTTTGAAGGTTCTGCGACGACCCTTTCCATATGAAGTGCCCTGCTCTAAAGGAAAAAATAATAAATAGTACATCGTTCTTATATGCCCTCAGGGCATAACTTAAAACCCTTGCCCGAGGGTTGTGGGGGAGTTTCCTCCTCAAAAAAATATTTTCCATCTGGAAATCAAAAACGCTGAACAAAATGGGTATCTCAAAATTTTGATTGGATGTGTTTTGGGAATGATGGGTGGGAGGGGCTAGTTACCCTCCAATCACTTTCGTTTATTAAAAAGGGCACTAGCCACTCCAATTTCCAATCGAATGAGCCCTTTTCGAAGTTTCTACGACATCTCCTTCGATACGAAGTGCCCGGGTATGGAGAAAAAAAAACACATTGTGCCCACATCGTTCTTTACTTAGGCAGCGCTAGCACGCTGCCTATGATATGTAGTACGTCACCAGTCAAAAATAGTCTGACGTGGAGCTTGACCCACTTTAAGCTGAATCTTTTTCCATCTGCTGTTTATTGAAAAAATGTCTGAGAAAAACAAAAAACACGGCTCTTTTTTGGTTTGCCTAGAAATTTATCTTCCATATAGAGATATGTAATACGATAAAGATTGTCATTTTTTCCGAGAAAAATGTCTGAGATAAACAAAATGTGGCCCATTCTTGGTTCGCTTAGAAATTGATGTTTCATATAGAGATATGTTTTACGGTAGAGATTGTCATTTTTTCGGAGAGAAATGTCTGAGAAAACAAAAACGTAGCCCATTGTTGGTTCGCTTAGAAATTGATGTTCCATATAGAGATGTGTATTACGATAAAGATTGTCATTTTTTCTGAGAAAAACAAAACGTGGCCCAATCTTGATTGCCTAGAAATTGATGTACCATATAGAGATATGTAATACGATAAAGATTGTCATTTTTTCTGAAAAAATGTCTGAGAAAAACAAAAACGTGGCCCATTCTAAGTTTGCTTAGAAATTGATGTTCCATATAGAGATGTGTATTACGATAAAGATTTTCATTTTTTCTGAGAAAAATGTCTGAGAAAAAAAAAACATGGCCCATTCTAAGTTTGCTTAGAAATTGATGTTCCATATAGAGATGTGTATTACGATAAAGATTTTCATTTTTTCTGAGAAAAATGTCTGAGAAAAGCAAAATGTGGCCCATTCTTGGTTCGCTTAGAAATTGATGTTCAATATAGAGATACGTAATACGATAAAGATTGTCATTTTTTTCTGAGAAAAACAAAAACGTGGCCCATCCTTGGTTCGCTTTGAAACTGATGTTCCATATAGAGATATGTAATACGACAAAGATTGTCATTTTTTCTGAGAAATATGTCTGAGAAAAACGAAAATAAGGCCCATTCTCGGTTTGCCTAGAAATTGGTGTTCCATAATGAGATATGAAATACGATAATGATTGTGATCTAGCCTCAAAGACCCTTGCATAGGAAAAAACTGCCGCAGCTGACCTTTGAGGAAGATTCGCATGCGTAGTTGCAGCGTAAAATAGATTCGGGTTGACGTTGTTTCTTAATATTAGAAAAACTTAGTGAACATGCAGTGATGAAAAATGATGATTTGGAAAGTGAAGTAATCTACTGAAGTTCAGCAAATACACATGTCTAACCTTGCTCTAGGCCATCAGAGAATCAATTGAGTTAGCAAATTGCTTTATTTTTCATTTGAAATATTTGGTACTAAAAATTTTAAAGAATCATTCTGTATTAAACCTTAAAATGAGGGGCAAGGCTAACCGTCGTAATTTTCCCTTTTTATAACGCGATAGTATTTCTTCATTTTTAAGTATGCAATCATATGCAGCGCAATAGAGCTGACTAAATAAAGAACAATGTTGCTACAATGTATTATTTATTTGTTTTTTTGTTTCTTGGTCTTATACCAGGGAACTTCGTATCGAAGGAGTTGTCGTAGAAACTTCAAAAAGGGCGCATTTGATTGGAAATTGAGGTGGCTTGTGCCCTTTTCAATAGTCAAAAGGGATTGGAAGGCAACTAACATCCCCTTCCACGCCCACCATTTCCCCAAACACATCCAATCAAAATTTTGAGATAGCCGTTTTGTTCAAGGTAGTTGATTTTCAGATAGAAAATATGTTTTTGAGGAGGACACTCCCCTACAGCCCTCAGAGCAAGGGTTGTAAGTTATGCTCTGGGGGCAAGTAAGGCTTTTATAGAAATCTTTATCGTAGAAACTTCAAAAAGGGCTCGTTCAATCGAAATTCAAAGTGTTAGTGCCCTTTTAAATAGTCGAAAGTGATTGGAGGGCAACTAACCCTCCTCTAACGCCCACCTTTTCCCCAAACACATCCAATCAAAATTTTAAGATAGCCATTTTGTTCAACGTAGTTGAAAGTTCTGGAAGTTAGGTCTTCGAGGATGACAACCCCCCACAGCCCTCAGGGCAAGGGTTATAAGTTATGCCCTGGGGGCATATAAAGTTTTTTATTGAAAGATGTGTCGTAGAAACTTCAAAAAGGGCTCATTTGATTGGAAATTGAAATGGCTAGTACCCTTTTAATAGTTGAAAGTAATTGGAAGGTATCTAACACCCCTTCCACGCCCACTATTATCCAAAAACATCCAATCAAAATTTGGAGAGAGCCATTTTGTTCCAAGTATTTGAAAGGCCAGAAAATTATATCTAAGAGGATGACATTCCCCCCAGCCCTCAGAGTAAGGGTTTTAAGCTATGCCCTGGGGGCATATAAGGTTTTTATTGAAATCTTTGTCGTAGAAACTTAAAAAAGTGGTCATTCGATTGGAAATTCAAAGGACTAGTGCCTTTTTTAATAGTTGAAAGTGATTTGAGGGCAACTAGCCCCCTCTCACGCCCAAATTTCCCCCAAACACATCCAATCAAAATTTTTCAATAGTCATTTTGTTCAACGTAGTTAAAATATTCAGAAATTTGGTCCTTGAGGACGGTAACCTCCTAAGAGCCCTCAGGGCAAGGGTTGAAAGTTATGCCCTGGGGGAGTATAAGGGTTATATAGATGATGACGTTCAAAACCAAAAAAGGGCTCATTCTATTGGAAATTAGAAGGGCTTGGGCCCTTTTTAATAGTCAAAAGTGATTGGAGGATAACTCTCACACCCACCATTTCTCCCAAACGCATCCAATCAAAATGTTGAGATTGTCATTTTGTTCGACGTAGTTAAAAAGTCTGGAAACTTTGTTTTTGAGGATGACACTCCCCCACAGCCTTCAGGACAAGGGTTGTAAGTTGTTCCCTTGCAGCATATAAGTTTTTTAATAGAAACGCGTTGTCGTAGAAACTTCAAAGAGGAATCATTCGATTGGAAATTGAAACGGCTAATGCCCTTTTTAATAGTTGAAAGTGATTAGAGGGCAACTAACCCCCTTCTTAAGCCCACCATTTCCCCTAACACATCCAATAAAAATTTTGAGATAGTCATTTTGTTCAGCGTAGTTGAAAGGTCTTTGAGGATGACACACACAGCCCTCAGCTCAAGGATTGTAAGTTATGCCCTGATGCAAATAAGGTTTTTATATAAAGCGTTGTCGTAGAAACTTAAAAAGGGCTCATTCGATTGGAAATAGAAAGAGCTAGTGCCCTTTTTAATTTTCAGAAGTTATTGGAAGGCAACTAACCCCTTTCTGACACCCACCATTTCCCCAAACACATCCAATCAAAATTTTGAGATAGCAATTTTCTTCAATGTAGTTAAAAGTTCTTCAAATTAGATCTTTGAAGATGAAAACCCCCCACAGCCCTCAGGGCATGGGTTATAAGTTATGCCTTGGGGCAAATAAGGTTTTATATAAAGCGTTGTGGTAGTAACTTCAAAATGGGCTCATTCGATTGGAAATTTAAAGAGCTAGTGCCCTTTTTAATAGTCGGAAGTGATTGGAGGGCAACAAACCCCTTTTTGACGCCCACCATTTCCCCAAACACATCCAATCAAAATTTTGAGATACCAATTTTCTTCAATGAAGTTAAAAGTTCTTGAAATTAGATCTTTGAAGATGATACCCCCCCCCCCCAGCCCTCAGGGCAAGGGTTGTAAAGTTATGCCTTGGGGCATATAAGGTTTTTATTGAAAGCGTTGTCTTAGAAACTTCAAAAGGGTTCATTCGATTGGAATTTGAAAGGGCTAGTGCCTTTTTTAATAGTTGAAAGTGATTGAAGAGCAACTAAAGGCCCTCTCACGTCCATCATTTCCCCAAACACATCCAATCAAAATTTTAAGATAGCTATTTTGTTTAACGTAGTTGAAACTTCTAGAAAATAGGTCTTTGAGGATGACAACCCCCCACAGCCCTCTGGGCGAGGGTTATAAGTTATGCCCTGGGGGCATATAAAGTTTTTTTTAATAGAAAGCTTTGTCGTAGAAACTTCAAAAAGGGCTCATTTGATTTGAAATTGAAAGTGCTAGTGTCCTTTTTAATAGTCGAAAGTAATTGGAATGCTTGACATTTTTATAGTAAAGATCGATGTGGGTACAATGTATTGTTTTTTCTTTGTTTGTTTAGATCAGGACACTTCGTATCAAAGGAGGTGTTTCAGGAACTTTGAAAAGGGCTCATTCGATTGAAAATAGAAAGGTTTAATGCCCTTTTTAATAGTCGAAAGTGACTTGAGGGCCACTAGTCCCCCTACCACGCCCACCCTCCCATTATATTTAAAAACTAAATGTTGCGTTAAGATTAAATCAAAATGCACTGTGTTAATGCTAATTCCCAATAAGGCATCTCAGCAGTATCTCAAGAACGACTGAGGGTATAATGTTCAACCTTTCGGGGCTACTTCTGCTCTTAAAATTTAACCAAATCATAATAGAGTAAGTGTATCCAAGCTATCAAAGAAAGTAATTAGATTTTTTTTTCTAATGGTATCAAGTTTTCTATTTCAGGTCAACTAGAGGAGGTATGAAACTAATTTAAAAGCTACTATTTGTGTCCAGATTTTTAAAAGGGTGTATGTTGTTATAAATTGCTGAAACTTTTTCTCCAGCATACAATAGCAGGCCAAGCTATAAAGTCTTTAAAAAAAAACAAAAAGATTTAAAGAATTATTTTCTTTTTCCCTGAAAAGTATATGTAAAAAAACGAACAGGAATTAATTAAAACAAACTTTTTCCACAAAATAAGTTTTTCAAAGAAAAGTAAAGAGCTCCATTAAACCAAAAATGAGCAAAAGTAAAATAAAAAAATCTACCAAGTCTAAAACTACAACAAAACAGCATCGATAAATAAATGAAACCCAAAACAAAAAGAAATTACAATAAATAACCGAGTCAAACTCAAAACGAGCAGAAATTAACATGAGTAGGGCTCAAAACCCTTATATGTTCCCAAGGCCAGAACATAATTTGCACTTCACTGAAAAAAATACAAATGAATGTGCATTGTCAGTTTAATATACACATACTGATATTTAGCAATCAAAATACTAATATTATTTGATTTATTAAAGTTTTAAAAGTAAAAAAATTATATTTTTTCAGTAAAGTGCAAATTATGTTCTGGCTCCTCACTTTCAATTGATTTTTTTTCTGATCGTTTTTCAGATAATGCCGGTAAATCTGGCTCATTCTCAATGAAAAATTCCCTCTCCTTACTCGTAGCTCCTACGTGGGAAGCTCTTTCCACGTAAAGTACAAACCCCCTTAAATCTTCCCCTTAACAATTCTATCCTTGCTGAAATTCCCTCACCCCTTCTTAAAATTTTTTTGGAACTTTAAAGCCCGACAAATTCTTCTTAGTATTCTTTCATTTGAAAAAGACTTTAATTTATATTAGCTTTTCTTATCAGTCCGGAAATATCCATGGAAATTTTTTCCCGGAAATCCAAACCCGCTGAAACTTTCCCCCGAACATTTTTTCCGGAAAATCTCCAAATGCTAAATTGAGCTGACTTAGAGAAAGTAAGACATATAAAAATAATTTCGTATAGGAATTCGGTTAATTACTCACTGTACAAAGTGTCCCCTGGAAGGTTCATCCTTGGAAATTTTCCTCCCCATGCAAAATTATCCCCATAGAAATCCAACAAAACACAAAATCCACCCCTCTGAAAAATTTGTGTGTACCTTCCAATAGCTAATACTATACGTAAACAATTTACAAATTTCAAAACTAAGAGGCCTTTCACCACGTAACGGAGGGGGGTGGGAGGTCAAGTTACCCCTTAAAGGCATATTTATTGAATCTTTCAACCAAGCTGAACAAAATAGCTATCTCAAAGTTTTGCTAGGCCGACTTGGGAGAATAAATGAGCGTGGGAGGAAGGCTAGTTGCCCTCAAGTCTTTTAGTTACTTAAAAAAGGCATAAAAGGTTTTAGTTTCTGTTCAAATGTGCCCTCTCTCAATCATCTAGTTCGGTTACTTCTACATAATCACCCCTGGGAAAATCAAACAAAAAATGAAACAAATAAACACGAATGCATGATCTTTTTTCTTGCAAAAAATGCAAAATTCCTCAATTTTGTATATATGAGCTTCAAATTTCTACAGTAGGGTTCTTTGATAAACTGAATTTAATGCACTGATTTTCATCAAGGATTTTTTGACCCTTCAGGGAATGTTTGCCCTCTTTTTCGAAAATCGGGAAAGTTTTCTCAGGATCTTAACTTTTGACGGGCAACATTAAACTTGACGAGTATTAAAAAGTTGGTATCAGCTAAATAAACCAATTCTTTGGATGTATCTATTGTTATCAAAATTCCATTTTTTAGAGTTTCGATTGCTATTGAGCCAAGTTGCTCTTTATTTACAATTCGTTACCATGAGCTGTTTGATATGAAAGCATCAAGTCAAAAGGGATACTATAGATCATAACTAATAACTTATACATATAACTTATAATCTATAAATTGTATTTATAACTAATTTTAGTTATAACTTGAAGATCTATTACTTATAGTCATAGCTTATAACTGGTTCTATTATGATTTTGATTTTTATTCTGTCATTCCAGCAGTTTGTTTCCAGCTTTATTAATGATCTACCTTTTATCAACTGCCTTTTTAGCCATCTACCTGTTATCAACTGCTTTTTGTTTAGCTATTTACCTTTTTTCAACTGCTTTTTCAACCATCTACTTTTTAGCCGTACCTAGTGTAAGTTTGAAGTTCTAAGGATTAGCCGCCCCCCCCCCCTGTCCCCATTCCTTGCGCCCATGTAAAGACCTCCATTGAACCTAAAATGAGTAAAATAGAATCAAATAATCTACCAAGCGTAAAACTACCACAAATAAGCATCGATAAATAAATGAAACCCAAAACTAACATAAATCACAATTAACTACCGAGTTAAACTCAAAAAGAGCTGAAATTAACATGACTAGGGCTCAAAACCCATATGCTTTCCCTAGGCCTAAATATAATTTGCACTTTACTGAAAAAAAAACATGGATGGTCAGTTTAATTCACATATGCTGGTATTTATTTCTTAAAATGTTGATAATATTTGTTTTATTAAATTTATAAAAGTGAAAAAATTAATTTTTTTTTAGTAAAGTGCAAATTATATCCTGGCCTTGGAAAGACATAGAGGCTTCAAGTCCAGCTCGTGTTAATTTCAGCTTGTTTTGAATTTGACTCAGTAACTTACTGTAATTTCTGTTCGTTTTATGTTTCCTCTATTTATTAATGCTGATTTGTGGTACTTTTACGTTTGGTAGGTTATTTGATTGTATTTTGCTCATTTTTGGTTTAATGGAGCGCTTCACTTTTCTTTGAAAAACCTATTTTGTGGGAAAAGTTTGTTTTAGTTAGTTTCTGCTCGTTTCATATTGACACAGCCTTTTCGGTTTTTCTTCAAGAATTTATAGTTTGGACTGTATTTGTATACAGAGGAAATTTTTTCAACAGTTATTAACAACATACACCCTTTCAAAAATCTGTACACAAAAAGTAGTTTTTAATCTAGTTTTATACCTCCTCTAGTTGACCTGACAAATAAAACTTAATACAATCGCAAAAAAATCAACCTATGATCTTTGACAGCCTCGGTAAACTTGCAATCTTTTGATTTAGTGAATTTTGAAGATCAGAAGTAGCAATAGAAAAACAGTTTCTCTGAAAAACTTATTTTGTGGAAAAAGCTTTTAAATTAGTTTCTGTTCGTTTTTTATTGACATAGTCTTTTTCATGAAAAAAATAATATTTTATGTCTTTTCAGTTGTTTTTTTTAATAAGAATCCGTAGTATGGGTTGCATGTTGTATATTGTATGTTGGAGAAACTTTTCAACAATTTTTAATCCTGACACAAACAGTATTTCCTTACTTAATTTTATAGCTTCCAAAGTTGACCTGAAAAATTAAACTATATATGGCTCCCACTAAATTCTATCTATGCTCTTTGAAGACCTGGGTACACTTACACTCTTTTTATTTACTTAAATTGTAAGAGCCGAGGTACTTGTAGTAGTATCCAAAAGTTTCAACTTATTACCCCCAAGGCGTTCTCGATATATTGCTAGGGTCTCTTATTCACAACCCTAAACACAATGCTTTTTTATTTATTTGAAAGTAGCCTAACATTTTGTTTCAAAGTATAATGGGCCCATTGCATTATTGTGGGGTTTGAGATGCCTAATATCCCTAAGGACAAGGTTGCTGGACCGTTTCACTATTTTGAACAAAATGGTTGTCTCAAAAGTTTGACTGGATGCGTTTGGCAAATGAAGTGGCTTGAGAGAAGGGCTGCTTGCTCTCCAATCTCTTGTTACTCTTAAAAAGTACATCAGAACTTGTAATTTTGAATTGAATTAGCTCCTTTAAAAGTCCCAATGCTATTTCTAGCTATTATAGAGTGGTGTTGCCTAGGATATTGCTTATATACTCTTTGGAAAATCTACATACATACAGTTTTTTTCTTTAATTGAAACTCTTAAATGTTCCCTAAAAGATTCATCTAATACTTTTAGCGTCATTAGCTACATTAATTGTAGTGGTAATATTAAAAGTACACATACAGTGCCTTCTGGCCAGTTCAAAATCCCTCACAACTTACCCTTAAAGGTCTAAATTAATAATATAAGTTGTTTTTCAGATACAACTTTGTCACCTTTTTGAAAATGCACATGCTCATAGTTTTTTTTATTTAGTTCAACATCCGCCTAAATATTCCTCAAAAGCTTCACCTTCCAACCCTTAGCTTGCACAGTAGCAATAGTTGTAGTAGCATTAGTAGCAGTAGTCGCATAGCACCTTTGGTTTCTTCAACATCCCCTTCAAAATACCCTGAACGTTTCAGCTTAATACACACCATCAACCATTCCTCAAGCATTTCTGATACGTCTGCTTGACAGCCTATGTGGGCATAGTGTGTTTTGATTTAGGTCCATGCAATTTCTATGTACTCTAAATTTATCACCTTAATATCCTTATTTTTAATAGGAGTAGTAGTATCAGTAGCTGTAGATTTAATTGTAGTAGCCTTAGCGTTAGTGGCAGTAGCAGTAATAAAGGTAGTAATAATAGCAACAGCAGCAGTATTATGAGTAGAAGCAGTAGCATTATGATGCAAATATTTTCTTTTGATTAGTTCAATATCCCTCACAACAAACCCTGTTCGTTTCAACTTCACACACCAAAACTGTTCCTAAGATATTGCTGTTACACCTTTTTGACAGCCTGCATACAGAGGGCGTGTTCTGATTCAGTTCATCTTCCTCCCTAAAAATCTTTCTCATCTCTTGAGATTTCACCCTCATGCCCATAGGCTAGAAGTCACAGTAGTAGTATTGATATTACTAGTAATAGTATTGAATAGTGGTTGTACAAGTCCTGGAAGTTTTAACTTAAAACAATCATCCACTGCTACGAAATCACTGATATGGCCTTTTGATAACCTCTATGTTTATACGCTTCTTTGAATTTTCATCTCAAAACTCTTTGCCCTAAAAGTAGATGCAATATAAGTTGCAGTAGTTGCAAGAGCAGTAGTGGTAAATAAAGCAGTAACAATAGTAATAGTAGTAATGTGCATATAATGCCTCTTGAAGACATGATCTTCCCCTTAAGTATTCTCTGAAAGTTTCAACTTAATACCCAAATCAATTCTTGGTATACGCTATTTTGATAATGCACATATACATAGCGTCTTTTGGTTTCATTCAAATTTGCCCTTAATTCTGCAATTAGAGTGGTGTGGTAGTAATAGAGATGGTAGTTGTAGTACTGTTGATAGCGTACAAATATTACCTTTTTGATCATTTCACTTATCATTTCCTGAATTTTCAAATTGATATACTCAGTTATTCATGTATTGTGCCCTTTTGACAATCTATATACACTTAACCAACTTTGATTTAGTTGAACACTCCCCTCAGCCTTCTCTGAAAGACTCACCTGAATACCCTTCGTCTTCTTGGAAAGCAAAGTTCAAACATGCATGCCTTTCTTAATAACATATACTTTGTTTAATCAATGAAAGAATTGTCCAACTTACATACCTTGTTCTGAGGACTTTGGGGAGGTTGTCATCCCCAATACTGGACCTTTCAACAATGCTAAACAAAACAACTCTTTTAAAACTTCGATAGGATGTGTTTTGGGGAATGATCGGCTTGAGGGCATGACGTCTCTCAATTCATTTTTGACTCACTAAAGGGCACTGAAACTTCCGACTTCCAATCAAATGAGCTCCATCCAATGTAAAGTTTATACAAATACCTAATCCAGAAAACCTTATAGGCCTGGGCATAACTTACAAACTCTTGCCCATGGGCTGCGGGGGAGCCCTATCTCACAATTTGAATTGAATGTGTTTTAGATAAAGAGGATGTCGGGGACGGAAGCTAGCTGCTCTCCATCATGTTTGATGTTTAAAAAGGAACTAGAACTATACATTTCAAATCAAATGAGTCTCTTTTAATTTTCACACGACTACCCCTACCATAAGAACCTTATATGCCCCTGGTCAAAAAGATCGGGCTGCCCCCAATCACTTTGACTCTTATAAAGGGAACTATAAGATCTGATTTCCAATCAAATAAGCCCTCTCCAGTGTTGGACTGAGGCCTCTGGGGGTTGTCATTGTCACAGACATAATATCCAGACCTTTCAACTATGCTGAACAAAATGGCTATCTCAAAATTTTGATTGGATGTGTTTTGGAAATTGATGGGCATGGAGGGGGGGGGGGGTTGTTGTTGCCCTCCAATCACCTTTGACTATTAAAAAATACATTTTCAATTTCAAGTCGAATGAGCCTTTTTTGAAGTTTCTTCGACAACAATTGGCCATCTCAAAATTTCAATCAGATCCATTTCGAAAAAATACGAGGTGTTTGGAGGGGGGTATGCATCCTCCAATTACTTTGAATTTTAAAAAGGGTGCTTCTGATTATGAATCCAGTGAGCCCTTCCAAAGTTTATAAGACCATCTTTTCTATAAAAATATACGGCCATCGAAGTTTATACCATCATCCCTTATGTGCCCCCAGAGCACAACTTACAACCCTTCCCTTTAGGGTGGTGGGGGATTGTCATCCTTACAGGCATAATTTCCAGACCTTTTAACTATGTTGAACAAAATGAATATAAAAAATTTTGATTGGATGTCTTTGGGGAAATGGTCGGCGTGTGAGGAGGTTAGTTCCCCTCCAATCACTTTTGACTATTAAAAGGGACACTAGCCCCTGCATTTTCTGATCGAGTGAGCTTTTTCAAAATTTCTACGACAACAAATGGCAATCTCAAACATTTTTTATGTTACATTTAGGGAAAATACGAGGTGTGGGGGGTTCTCCACCCTCCAATCACTCTGAATCTGCAAAAGGGCACCAAAACTTCGGATTACTAATGCAATGAGCTAACTCCGAAGTTTATACGATCACCCTTTCTATATACGCCTTTTTTAGCCCAGGGCACAACTTACAACACTTTCCCGAGACTGGTTGGGGCTTCATCCTCAAAGAAACAATTTCCAGACCTTTCAACTACATTGAACAAATAGGCGATTTAAAAATTTTGATTGAACGTGTTTGGGGAAATGATGGACGTGAGAGTAGTGTTAGTCTTCCTTCAATTACTTTTGACAATTAAAAATGGCACTAACCATTTAAACTTTCAATTGAATGAGCCCTTTTTGAAGTTTCTACGACAACAAATAGCCATCTCAAAATTTCTTTGAGATTCATTCCGGGAGAATAAGAGGTGTGTTGGGGAGGATTTCCACCCTCCCATTACTCTGAATCTCAGAAAAGACAATAAAACTTATGATTAGTAATCCAATAAGCCCCTTTTTAAGTTGCCTTGAAGCAGCCCTGAGGGCTATAGAGGGGTTGTCATCCTCAAATACATCCTTACCAGACCTTTCAAATACATTGAACAAAGTGACTATCTCAAAATTTTCATTGGATTTTTTGGGGAAATAGTGGGCGGAGGAGGGGGTTAGTTGCCCTCCAATCACTTTTGGCGATTAAAAAGGGCACTAGCCCTTTTAATTTCCAATTGAATGAGCTTTTTTCAAAGTTTCCACGACAACTCCTTCAATACAAAGTGCCCTGCTCTAAAAAAAGACATTGTGCCCCCATTACTCTTTACTTAGGTTGCGCTATTGCGCTGCCTTTGATTAAAGCCACGTGAGGTTGCTTGGCCACATTTTTTTTTAATCATGGTTGCAGTGGTAGCTGCAACCTAGTAAAGAGCGAACCACAGATAGTAGCAGTCAAAAGTTAAAAACGCGTTTAGAAAAAAAACTACCTATGAAAAAAAATTGCCATGTGACCTTGATTCTGGAATGGTAACTATTATTTCGGTTTGTCTTAAAAGTAAAAGTTTATTACGAAAAGAAATTTATGGTGATTTTACAAAGAAGCCTAAAACCCATCGAAAATGGCGTCAGATCAAAATGAAAATTGGATCATTGGAAGCAATATGGTCGAAAACCTTGCAAAGGGAAATTAGAGTCCCCCTGCTTGAACAACAAGGGGTAGCACTGATTTGTCTCCCGTTTTTTTTTTGTTTTTTTCCAACAGGGCTAGGGGGTTATAATAAAATCATAGAAAGATGTATAATATATCATTCGAACGGAAATTAAATTTGCTAGTGCCCTTTTAAGTGACGATAAGATTGGAGGGCAACTAGCCCCCTCCCCCAAAGTCATCCAATCACAATTTTGAGAAAGCCATTTTGTTCAACTTAGTTCAATGGTCAAATATCTTTGGTTTTTGGTGATGATATGACCCTTCATAGTCCCTTGGGAAAGGGATGCATACTGTATCGGTACCGCTCGTATTTATATAACGCGTATCGGTATGAGCGTATTGTCATTTGAGCGTAAAGGTATTGCAGGTATCTAGACAGAGTTTTAATAGCTCATATAAAAGATATTGCTCACATCTACGTTTAGTGGTGTAATTTCATCAAAATCCTGGAGGAAAAGGGCAGAGTTGGAGCCAATTTTTCCAAATCAAGTGAAAATGATAGTGAAAACTGAAAAATAAGCCATACATTACCATAAAGGCAAAGATATACTAAACAAAACTGACCTGTTTATCTGGATACTTGAATATTGCAGGCTTATCTTAGTTTTCACAAGATTTTTTGTAGAAACTAAATTTCTTCTGGAAGGGGGGGGGGGCAAAATGAGATCAGGGGGGAACAAGCTCGGGCTTAGAAGGAGGCAGTTGCATTCCTTCCCCCTGACCAATAACAAATTACGCCCCTTTCTATGCCCTTCCTATAAATTCCATAGTCAGCAAGTTCCAAATGGCACTAAAAGCGACACTTTTGGTGCCATGTCTCAAGTGGAAAAGCTATGGGTAGTGGGTTACCAGTACTTTTTTGGAGTGAAGATTAATGACTCATTTGAAAGCTATTTTTCATATCTACGTAATTTTTATCAATTACACCATCCGTTAGTGTAATATAGCACTAAAACCGACACTTTTGATGTCATTTCCTAAGTACCTAAGAAATAATCATTCCCGTTGGAGGGAATTTTTAATATACTGACTTTAAATATAACTGTACAAGCCTACACTATAGTTAAGTGGCTAATACAAGTTAGTATAGGCATGAGTTCGTTCTTTATTATAGCATTAGAAAAACAATGCAGCTTTGTGAACCTATCAAAAGATCGGTTATATTTTTTTGGAGGGTAAGATAGGGGCAGGCAGCAAATAAGATTTTTGATTTAAAAGTGTTGAAAAATTCACTATGTAGAATAAGAATAAATTTAAAGTAAAAGTAAAGAATTTATGAATGTGAAATAATGTCTCAGGCTGTCAAGGTTATTTGCGTAACATATGAATGTGACTAACTTAACCTTTTTGTAACTAAAAAAAATTATATTTATAGTTGTATATTTTCATTATTATTATTATTATTTTTATTTTTTTCAAGCAGAAAGTGTTTTTCCGAAGATGATTTAAGAATGAAAGTTCTTTTGATTAAATGTGTATGTTTAAGTATTCCTTGAAACTGTACTCTTTTTATTCTGATTATTATTCTTATTTGTATTCCTGTTGTTTGTATTCTTATTATTATTACATGTATTCTTATTATTATTCTTTGAAATTGTATTCTTATAATTATTCTTACTTGTATCCTTGTTATTATTGTATGTATTATCATTATTATTTCTTGTAAATTGTAATCTTAATTATTCTTTGAACATTTTTTTTTATAGATCTTTTAAATTAGTGAATTAAAGGATAAAAAACTTCTAATTTTGGTTTTTGTAGTTGATGAGGCTGACTTCTTTTTTTTTATCTTTTTTTAATCCATATTTATAATACAATTTTTTAAACTCAGCACCAGGCAAAGAAAAGGAGAGGGTAGATAGAATTCTGGTCTCTGGCCCAATTTCGTCAATTTTTGTGGATTTTATCTCCCCTCTCATCCTGAAATATCCGGTACCCTCCAATCCAAACTCAATTCCAGTGGAAGTGAATTTGATTCAGTATAATTCAGTCTATTCCTCTGATTATTTTTCGTATTTGATTCAGAATTTGACAGTATAGCGGTAGCATTCATTCCGTAAACACGTCTGTGCGTGCTGAACGAGTTACCTGTGATAAACTGTTTTCAGGTTATAGTGACTGTTATTGATTGGATTACCTTATTTTGAAGTACTATTTTAGTCAGGGTTGCCACCTTTGGTGATTTATCACCAAATTTGGTGATTTTTTTCGTTTGGTGAAATGATGATGTTTTGGTGATTTTACCTCTATTTTGGTGATTTTATTATTAAATTTGGTGATTTTACTATGTTTACGTAACAGCTTTTTAAAACAATGAGGCAAATTCTCATAGAAATGCTATTAAATAGACTCAGTTGTCAGTGGACGGCAAATTTACTGCATATCAAAATAGCCGGTCAGGGGAGATGACCAAAAGCCGTGCCACCTATATTAGTACAGAAGAAAATGTAATGGACAGCAGTCGCGGGATCTACGACATGTGGGGTTTGGAATCTCTTGATTTACAAAATTTGTTCCAAGCCAGGAAAATATATTATATTATTTATATTTAAGCCTATATTCACACCCTAACGCCTAAGTACGTGGGGCTATATAATTATTTCTATTCATCAACTACTATAATAAGCAGAGATGGGCCAAACTCTAGATAAGGCATGATTCTAGCAGAGTGGCTTTTGTCCTATCTTGGAAAATAGTTGCACTAGGAGAGTGAAACTTTCAGGAATGAACTCAAGCTCTAATTCATGCCCAGAAAGGTGCATTCTAGCTTCCATTTTAACTGTTTTATATTTCTAAGGCTTCAGAAACAGCATGGAATTTTTTTTCATAATTTTTGTTGGCTTTCCCTTAAACTTACGTTTTTAAAACGCCACGCTAATGACGTGAATTGGATTTTAAGTTATTTTAGGGTTTTATTTTCGAAGTTAGGATGCATTCCTGAAAGTTTCATTGCCACAACCTAAGTAGTAACCTATTAGGCACTTTCAACCGTACAGTTTCAACCGTACAGTTTCAACCGTACAAGAATATGGTCAAAAGTGTAATAGATTGAAAACCTACATGAAAATATACATTGGAATTGCGCAAGAAAAACCCATGGCTGTGTCATTAAACTTACACGTGAATATTTTAAAAGTTGACACACTATAATGCATGTTATGAAACTAAAGTCAAGGTTTTTTAAACTTAGCAAGGTATAATGTGGTCAAACATGTTTTGAGAGTATGGTCGTAATAATATAATTTAAGCAGACAGGTTTTTTTTTTTTGGTATAAAGTAGTCAAACATGTTTTGGGAGCATGCATGAAATTATGTAACTCAACATCCGTTTTTTATTCGTCCTTGAAACTCCGTATAAAATGTTCATGCATTAGAATTTAATTTCCATTATGTTTTAACATATCGAGCATAGTACACTGAATATTATTAACTTTGAAACAATGGATATTTCTATTTTCAACGTGAGTATAGTTTACCGAATTTCTTAATTTATTTCCAGATAAAAAGCATTTACCAGTAAATTCAAATTTCAAGGGGAATTAGCCCCCCTCCCCTCCAACAATACAAACCCTTAAAATATGATGTGTATAGTCGTTATAAAACGCTAAGTATGCTTTTTTCTATTATGTAAAACAAAAAACCCCTCCTCCATTGCTTTGTTACGACCATAATTCCTTACCTTTAGTCATTTCGTTCAAAAAATGTCCCTTTTTCTCAATTATCAAAAAAAAATCTTTTTTTCCTGGTCTAAATGGAAAGCTTCGGTGTTGCAAAGGAAGTGACAGTTTTGGGAATCAAATTTCACACGCCCTTGCTATCATAAATTAATGGCATATGCTTAATGAATTAGCAACAAGGATGTTGCTTGACAAAGAGAGAAAATTGTATTCAGCCTAATTAAAGGAAATATAATCTATTTTCAATTGTATTCCATGATTAAGAAGGTTTTACGATGTGAAAAAAACTATTTCATCGCATGGAAAGTAAGGGAGGAGGGAGGAGGGAATTCTTTATGCAGACTAATTTTTGGATTCCCCCTTCCCCCCAAACTCAAAATTTTCCAAAATTTTACTTTAGAACCCTTTTTTTTAAATATTTCTTAAGTGCTAATAGATATAGATTGCTACAAATATCAGAATCTACTTTATAGGGCAAATTATATTATGGGGAGATGTTTTTGAAACCCCCCTTCCCCCCCAAACTAAAAATTTTCCAAAATTTTACTTTAAAAGCTTTTCTTTTTAAATATTTCTAAAGTGCTAATAGTTATAGCACTACAAACATCAGAATAAACTTTAGAGGACAATTTATCTGTAAAAGAGAGGTTATTATTATTATTTCCTTACTAAATTTTTCTTCCTTTTAAAGGAGGAGGAAGATTCCTACAATCACTCTCCCCCCGAAAAGAGACCAAGATGGGGTGATACCACATCGATGCAAGCTGCAAGACCATCCATCATCAGATATGCTAGCTCTATTACAAGTTCTCTGGACCAGCCGGGACCCTCTCATGCCAGTGTCAGCTCTATACAGACCACTATGCAACCTGGTATAAAATTCAAGAGAGAATGGATGCTTTCTCATAATGCATCGGTCTTGTCTGCTCAAGATCGGGAGGAGGAGGCCACCCTTCATGCTTTGCCAAGGACTTCAGATGTACAAGTGCAGTCTGAATTTGTAAGTTTATATATTTTACCTCTAACTTATATGTGATTATTTACTTAAAAATGTTAGGAGGAATTGGGTTTTGTTGGATGGTATGGAAAAATGGTATGTGTTAAATATTCGGAAAACACACGAGTAGAAAAAGGCTTCACTACAGATAAGGCTATTGTGTTGTTTTTTTCTGAACTTTCTGAGGGAGGAGGGGGTAACTTTTTAGTTTTAAGAATTAGTTTACGACTAGAAAAATGCTTCACTACAGAAAAGACTATTGTGTTTTTTTCTGAACTTTCTGAGGGAGGAGGGGCGGGGGTAACTTTTTAGTTTTAAAAATTAGTTTACGAGTAGAAAAATGCTTCACTACAGATAAGACTATTGTGTTTTTCTGAACTTTCTAAGGGAGGAGGGGGTAACTTTTTAGTTTTAAAAATTAGTTTACGAGTAGAAAAATGCTTCACTACAGATATGGCTATTGTGTTTTTCTGAACTTTCTGAGGGAGGAGGGGGTAACTTTTTAGTTTAAAAAGTGCTAGGAGGAATTGGGTTTTGTTGGATTGTATGGAAAAGTGGTACGTGTTAAATATTCGGGAAACATACGAGTAGAAAAATGTTTCACTACAGATAAGGCTATTGTGTTTTTCTGAACTTTCTGAGGGAGGAGGGGGTAACTTTTTAGTTTAAAAAATTAGTTTACGAGTAGAAAAATGCTTCACTACAGATATGGCTATTTGTTTTTCTGAACTTTCTGAGGGAGGAGGGGGTAACTTTTTAGTTTAAAAAAGGCTAGGAGGAATTGGGTTTTGTTGGATGGTATGGAAAAATGGTACGCGTTAAATATTCGGGAAACATACGAGTAGAAAAATGCTTCACTACAGATAAAGCTATTGTGTCTTTCTGAACTTTCTGAGGGGGGAGGGGGTAACTTTTTAGTTTTAAAAATTAGTTTACGAGTAGAAAAATGCTTCACTACAGATATGGCTATTGTGTTTTTCTGAACTTTCTGAGGGAGGAGGGGGTAACTTTTTAGTTTAAAAAATGCTAGGAGGAATTGGGTTTTGTTGGATGGTATGGAAAAGTGGTACGTGTTAAATATTCGGGAAACATACGAGTAGAAAATGTTTCACTACAGATAAGGCTATTGTGTTTTTCTGAACTTTCTGAGGGAGGAGGGGGTAACTTTTTAGTTTAAAAAATGCTAGGAGGAATTGTGTTTTGTTGGATGGTATGGAAAAATGGTACGTGTTAAATATTCGGGAAACATACGAGTAGAAAAATGCTTCACTACAGAAAAGGCTATTGTGTCTTTCTGAACTTTCTGAGGGGGGAGGGGGTAACTTTTTAGTTTTAAAAATTGTTTACGAGTAGAAAAATGCTTCACTACAGATATGGCTATTGTGTTTTTCTGAACTTTCTGAGGGAGGAGGGGGTAACTTTTTAATTTAAAAAATGCTAGGAGGAATTGGGTTTTGTTGGATGGTATAGAAAAATGGTACGTGTTAAATATTCGGGAAACATACGAGTAGAAAAATGCTTCACTACAGATAAGGCTATTGTGTCTTTCTGAACTTTCTGAGGGGGGAGGGGGTAACTTTTTAGTTTTAAAAATTAGTTTACGAGTAGAAAAATGCTTCACTACGGATATGGCTATTGTGTTTTTCTGAACTTTCTGAGGAAGGAGGGTGTATCTTTTTAGTTTAAATAATTCTAGGAGGAATTGGGTTTTGTTGGATAGTATGAAAAAATGGTACGTGTTAAATATTCGGGAAACATACGAGTAGAAAAATGCTTCACTACAGATAAGGCTATTGTGTCTTTCTGAACTTTCTGAGGGAGGAGGGGGTATTTTTTTAGTTTTAAAAATTAGTTTACGAGTAGAAAAATGCTTCACTACAGATAAGGCTATTGTGTTTTTCTGAACTTTCTGAGGGAGGAGGGGGTAACTTTAGTTTAAATAATTCTAGGAGGAATTGGGTTTTGTTGGATGCTATGGAAAAATGGTACGTGTTAAGTATTCGGGAAACATACGAGTAGAAAAATGCTTCACTACAGATAAGGCTATTGTGTTTTTTCTGAAATTTCTGAGGGAGGAGGGGGTAACTTTTTAGTTTAAATAATTCTAGGAGGAATTGGGTTTTGTTGGATAGTATGGAAAAATGGTAGGTGTTAAATATTCGGGGAACATACGAGTAGAAAAATGCTTCATAACAGAAAAGGCTATTGTGTTTTTCTGAACCTTCTAGGGTGGGGGGTATGTATTTAGTTTAAATAATTCTAGGAGGAATTGCGTTTTATGGTTGGTATGGAAAAAAAATGAACATGATTTTTCAACTTTATGAAATAATGCTTATTTCACATAGAAAATAAAACCGTTTTTCTATATATTAATGATATAGCACCGCCATTGGGTGATGAGACATCAGTATTTACTGGACCAATTCTATCACCATCAATGGAGTTCAGAGACGAACCTTCATTAGTTCTGGATAATATGGAGTGGCATAGGGGTTTTCTTAATGATGTTTTTGGGGAAATGGCTAGCCTAGATGATTTAACTTGTGATATTGACATGATTGAGGATCCGGAATGGGCAGATAGATTTATGCTTGAGCATTTAGGCGATGTTACTAGTGCAACTGAACCGGGTCCTCATAAAGAAATTCCAACACAGGACAATACAGGCTGGCTCGATCAATTGTCCCCAAACACCTTGGAATATGTGCTATCAGGCTTAGGGGACCTCATGCCATCTCCAACCAATGTAATTGAACAGACTGGGGGTGGTGTTATTGACAATTCTATGTCACCCCCTACCATTCCGCTTAATGATATAGCTAGTACGAGTAGTAGTAGTAATACAGCAACAACAACACAAGTATCCCCTCTTCCATGTTTCTTTCTGTCTAGCTCTGCCTTGCACCACACAAAGGTCTACAGCGCCAAATTCGGTGATCCCTTTAACTCTCTAGTGTCGGGGGATATAATAACAGATCCCTGGCCATTACACATTCATATACTAATAAGATTCGAGCCATTCTTGAACAACAGATGGAGGTGTGGGGGATGGGGGTCAGTTTAAAAGCATCAATAGCACTAAAAATATTTTTTTAAATGAAAATGCGAGCGAGCTGTATTCAAAATACTTGCACACAGAGATGTTGGCAATTCGCCCGCATTTATCAAATTATGGGGAGGTTTGTCTTAATTGGGCTAATAGTATTCAAAGTAAGTGGGAAAATTATAACGAGGGGGGTAGTGAATCTGTGGTTTTATTTATTGAAAGTTTAAATGTTAATGTTTGTAGATTCAAAAAGGATTTTATTGTAAGAGGGGGGAGTGGGCCAAGAGGTATTGAATTAAAATATCATTCAGATTTTTAGGGATGTAGGGGGATACAACGAATCTGTTTCGATACTAGGCTACAGTGTTCCATGTATGCATTTTTAATTGCAGCATACAGACCACTTCAAAAAGATACATCTAAGAAAAAGTTGGATAAAATGGCATTTAATGGTAGGGAGGGTTTAAAGTTCCCCAAAGTAGATTTTAATTGTTTAAATGGTCAATTTCCCGTGACACTAAAAGGAATAGATATTTTTGAGTGGGCTAATGCACATTTAAAGATTGGTGTCACAGTGTGACAGTATGAAACAGAATTTGAGGAGGGCCAGCGTTCCGATAAGAAGGGTGTATTATTTCCAGCACGGGCTCCTTCAATTGAATCAGTAGAACATTGGTTGTGGCTTCTATACACCCCACCCACAGACTCCGATTCAATTGGTCATTTCAATCCAATTACGGATATTAGTAGGGTTCTATGTGAGGGTAAAAAGCGGGATGGTGTGTGTTATTACTGTCCAACATGTCTCTCCAGATTTCGCTCTGATTTAAAGTTAAAGCATCACATGAAACACTGTAAACGTCATGGATACCAGGCTGTGGAGACGGTAAGCGGAGATAGAGCGATCTTGTGTTCTAAAAATTTCCAAAACACGCTCCTGCAGAGCAATAAGATCGCTTTAGACTGCGAAGCTAAACTGACAGACGTGTGCGATCCGTCAAATTCAAATCGTGCTAAAATACATGAAGCCATAGGGGTCTCTTACGCTCACGCGCAACGAGATTCCAATAATACCATGCAAGTGCTGGATGTAGTTGAGATGTTGGGTGACGGTGAAGTCTGCATGCGCTTGGCATTGGTCAGTCTAATCAAAACAGCGAACGATGCAATTTCTCGCCTTCGTTAAACAAACTATCCTATGCTCCTATCACCAGATGACATAGTGGCCATCAAAAATCGTAAAATGTGTTGGGTTTGCAGGGGAGAATTTGATGATGGTGTTGGGAATGGGGGGAGGAGGAAGGTGATCGACCATGATCATTTGTGGCAGGAAATTACATCGGGGGGGGGGAGTAACTTTAGGGGGGTAGCCCATCAGTCATGCAATTTAAACGTTAGACAGCAATATTTCGTACCTGTTTTTATACACAATTCCAATTACGACTTAAAGTTTATTCTACCGGCATTGGCCCGCATTGCCAAGGGTGGAGTTGTAGATGACGCATGGATAGATGGTTCTTTTTCATATAATATCATACCCAAATAATCGGAGAAGCTACTGCTGCTAGAATTCATGTGGAAAACAGTTGACAAGGGTAACACGTGCCTCAATAAAATCCGTTTTTTAGACTCTTTCAGCTTCTTACCCAAATCTTTAAGTCAATTGATTCAGGTACAGAAAAGTGACAATTTTGATAGCTTCCCCCTCCTCAAACAGCGCTTCCCCGATGATGAAATGTATGATTTATTAACGTGTAAGGGTATATATCCATATGATTATTACAACTCTGGCTCAAGGCTAGATGAGGTGTCACTACCGCCCATTGAAGCTTTTTACAGTTGTCTTACTGAGAGTGAGTGCACCACTAGCGACTACGAATTTGCTAAGAGGGTTTGGGCAAAGGGTGGATGTAAAAATGGGTGGGATTATTGTAAACTATACTTGGCCAGTGACGTACTCACTCTTCTGGACATTGTGAGCAAAAATACGGATAAAATCTATGAGGAATTTGGGTTGGATTTAGGTTATTATTTTTCCACTCCTCATTTGGTGATGGACTTGATACTTAAAATCAGCAAAGAAGAAATAGGTCTGATCGCCAATGTGGATCAACATCTGTTTGTAGAGAGATCAATGAGGGGTAGGTATGTTTTTCATGGGGATCGTATCATGAAAACTGATCCGACCGGACAGCACACCGATGAAAAGTTGGACGCAGTTTTTTTGGATATGAATTCTCTTTACCCATCAGCAATGTCTCACTACTGTTTGCCGTGTGGCAATTATAAATGGCTTGACAATCCATGTGCTTCGAATTTCCCCGACATTGCCAGTGTTGAGGAGAATGGGACAAAGGGATGGTTTTTTTAAATTGACGGTGAAATACCCATGGAAATCCATGACTCGGTAAAAGACTTTGTTTTTCCGTGCATAAATAGACCGGTGGGTAGGGACTCTCTGAGCCCCTACAATTTATCTTTAGTAGAGGATGGGAGTATGCACTGGGTACCTTCAAAACAAAAACTAATTGCCGACCTCAACCCGAAGCAGAATATCGTTGTTCATCACGTGCTATTGAAATGGATGGTGTCCAATGGTTTCAAGGTCACAAAGATTCATAGAGCCCTCCAATTTGATCAAAAGCCTTTCATGAAAACGTTTATTGACACCTTTGTCAGTAAGTGTTCACAAGCAAAAACGAAAGTTGAAAAAGAAGTCTATAAACTCATTTTGAACTCAGCTTTCGGTAAAATGTGCGAAAGCGTATGAAACAGAAGTCGATGTGACATTGTAACCAACCCCAAAGATTGTGCTCGAACCATTGCGGGTAATGGGGTGTTTTTAATTCTTTTTTCTATATCATAAACAATTTTCAATGTGTGTGTGTGTTTGTGTGTGTGCAAGGCAGAGCAATTTCCACTATTTAGTGCCACCGGCCCGGGCCCGCGGCAGCGGGCCCCCCGCTTCCCGTCCCACGGCGTTTTCCGCGGCGCTTCCCGGCCCACCGCAGCGGGCCTCCCGGCCGCCGCAGCGGCCGCCCCCGTGGGTGGGGGGTGGGGGGGGGGGGTCCCAAACCAAATGTTGTAAATAAAAGTGATATTATTTCAAGTGCTTTATTCTAATAAATGTTGTAATTTTTCTATAAATAAATAAACAAAAAAGTGTATTATTTAAGTGTTTTTCTCTGTGCCTATGTAAATGTTATATTTTTTATTCTAATAAATGTCGTATTTTTTCTGTAAATAAATAAAAAAAAGTTTATCTATTTAAGTGTTTTTTCTCTGTGTCTATGTAAATGTTGTATTTTTTACTATAAATAAATTAAAAAAGTGTATTTTTTCATGTTTATGTGCTCTCATGTTCAATGTAGTATTTTTTAAGTATTGTTACTTTTAATGCATATAATAAAAGAAAATATGATTCTTTATTCGTCTTCTTCTTCTCATTATTATTCTTGAACGGAGTAGTAGTAGTAGTAGTAGTAGGGAAATTATTTAGTCATTAGACAGCTATAGTCTACAGTTAGTTGTCTAGGTGAACTGTTGAAGGGAACATGTATCAATTTAAAACACCATTCAGATCGTTTCTGTGTGGACCGTCAATGTCGGGCAAAACAACACTCTTAACTAAAATAATTAAAAATTGCGATAAAATGTTTGTGGAAAAGCCGAAAAAAATCTACTATTGTTACAGTATTTGGCAGGAGTCATACGATAAAATAAAAGCAATTGCCACGATGGGATAGGTGCAGATACAATTCATACAGGGACTTGATGTTTTCAGCATTATTGAACCAAACTCTTGGCTGATTATTGACGATCTGGCTGCATCTATTGAACAATGGTCCCAGGAAATGCTAAAACTGTTCACTGTTCGCTCTCATCATGTACAGATTTCCGTTACTCTGGTTCTACACAATCTCTTTCATCAGAGCAAATATATGCGAACACTTGCATTGAACTGCACCTACTATATCATCTACAGAGTTGTTCGTGATTCTAGCTCGCTAATAACTCTCAATAAACAAATCCATCCAGGTGCCCCCAAATTTCTGCTCTCAGCATACAATCAGGCAACTAATAAACCCTACGGTTATATCCTATTGGATCTTAATCAAAATACACCCGAGGATCTGCCTGTAGTCAAAGATATTTTTGACAATGAAATTACAGTATATCTCCCCGTGAACACTAAAAAGACCTATTAGTTGCTATCATGACACTGAAGAAACTACATGAAAATAGACATCTGTTTTCAGTTCTAAGCAGTTCAAAACCCTCGCTTAGGAAAGCCATACTCAAACATGGTATTGAAAATGATTTCATTAATCTAACATCTGAACTTTGTTTAAATTTGACCGAGGGCAATGTTCAAATGCCAGAAGTAGTTAAGCAATAGGCAAAGAAACATCGTTCCATTGTACGTACATTGGCCTCTAAAAGGAAAGGAAAGAATTTTAAAAAGAAAAGACTTCTTCAGGCGGGCGGTAGCTTTTTCACACTTTTACTGCCAATAATTGCAGGACTTGTAAACAGTTTTCTCTAGTGAGAATGGCAAAACTCTATAAATTGACTCCAATGGAACTCGCTCTCTCACCCGTGGAACACTTTGAGAACAATCTGAATAAATTCCTTGACAATGAGAATATTGAGGATGATAAAAAACTGCTTTTACTTCAACACGCACTTCGCCGAGTGGACAAACATAAGGCCTATCGTTCGAAGCCCACTGCTGCTATTGATCACAAAAATGAATCATCTCCTCGGGATTCTGCTGGAACACAATTAAAGAAAGAGGAATTGGATTCAATTGTATTGAAAATTGAAAATCTAATGCCCCACTCATATCGTGAACAAAGTAAACGACTCCTAACCTATCTCGTGGAAAGTGGTCAATATCATATTCAACTTGAGAGCAATGGGAAAGGGATTATAATTCAGGACAAGAGCTATAATCTACTTGATTTAATCTATGACATGGTTACAAATAAAGGACTATTATCATTTGACGCTCATCTATACAACTTTCTAAACACATTAAACTTCCCCAAAAGTCTTATTAGCAATAGAAAAATTCTAAAAAAATTAAATGAACATGCATCATCAACAACAACAACAACACCATTAAAACATGAACATGAAGAAGAAGAAGAAGAAGAAGATTTTAAATCAATCTTGGAAAATACTAGCACACCTAGTGGAAAAAACTTGACAATGGTGGCGAGGAAAAAGCGAAAACGTATCATGTCACCAACCACAACTAGTATACAAAAGGGTAGCGGACGTTACACAACGTGTTTACGTTCAAAATGGTTGAAGTTCTGAAAGGTGTTTATGAAAATATTGGTGAGGTGGGGAGTTTAAGTTTCCCCACCACTCTTTCCAAAGTCACTGGTGTTCACACTAAAAGTGTACAAGACTATCTACAAAATGAATCAAGTTACACTCTGCATAGAAATCATAGGCTTCGTGCTAACCAATATCGAAAAACTAAAGCCTTTTACCCATTGCATATAATGCAAGCAGATCTCCTGACTCTAGATGAGATTCAACGACGTCACAATACACCGTACAAGTACATTCTACTTACAATCAGTGTTTATAGTCGTTATGCATATGCAATTCCATTGCGATCAAAGAGAGGCATTGAAGTTGCTCAGGCCATTGAAAGTATTCTCGAACTGGATTCATATAAAAAAATTCAAACGGATCGTGGTAGTGAATTTGTTAATCCCCATGTTGCAAAAGTACTAGTGAAATATAGTACACTGCTCTATCATAGTCTTAGTCCTATAAAGGCTGCATTGGCCGAACGATCGATAAGAACTATTCGACTTTTAATTTCAAGATATTGTACATTGAAAATACACCGGCTTTTATTCATGATTTAGATAAAATCATGTTGATTTATAATCAACGACCTCATCGATCATTGTCCAACTCAACCCCAGCGGAAGTTCATCATTCTGATCATGATACAATTGACATCTTTCTTAAACAATATTCCAATGAATCGATTGTCAAGAAGAAAAATAAATTCAATGTTGGTGATACTGTTCGAATTAATAGAACAACTAATGTTTTTGAAAAGGGGAATTACTTGTGGTCCACAAAAGATTTTAAAGTGGCAAAAATCCTAGACACTAAACCCATAACTTATCGCCTGCGTGATACCAAAGATGAAGAGATTCTTGGCGGCTTTTATGACTATGAACTACAAAAAGTTAAAAATAATAGTGAAATCTATCAAATTGAAAAGATATTAAAGACTCGTACTCGCAGGGGTAAGAAACCGTTACTTGTTCGGTGGCTAGGATACAACTCTGACTTTGATTCTTGGATCGGTGTTGAAGATATTTACAATGCCCAATGATTTCTATGTAACTTTCATGTCCAACGTTTCCGATCCTCTCTACAACGACTTGAATACGACAAGTGATTTTTGGACAAAACTCTCCCCCGCCATCAAATTTGACGGTGCGTATGAAGTGGCTCTTGTTGACTGTATTCTCAAAAACACCTATGACATCCTGAGAAAGGATCGTGTGTATGATATAAAAGTTATACCATTCGATTGGACACTCTTTGTCTACTATGAATGGGTTGAAGCACTTAAATCTAGCGAATATCCACATGCTAAATTGAAATATATTGAATACGATAATATGACAGATTAGTGTCGTACAATCAATAGAAAAATCTCATATCGTAGGAATGGTACATTCTATTTTAATTATTCATTGGAACACGATAGAATTTACATTACCTCAAATGATGACACTGAAATAATTATTCTCAATAATAATCTGAGAGACGTTCTTGGCTTTAAACAGAATATGATCAATGGGAAAAATGCTGGCACCGTTTACGGGATGAATCAAGTTATTTTTGCTAATTATCCACCTGGTTTCGCCTCGGACTCTTGCATATTTCTTTATGCATCCTTTGTGGAAACATCGAGAGACGGTAATTCAAATGTCCCCCTCCTACGTGTTCTTGAACGAAAAACATCTCATGAACTTGTTCATCACTATAATATAAAGCATCTTCAGTATGTTCCTGTAAACACTTCGTATTTGGAACTCTGTCAGTTAACACTAAGAAGTGAATTGGGCGATCCACTAGCAATAACAAAAGGCTTAGCAGTGATTACATGTCATTTTCGACCCATTGTTGGCGACAGCACAATCACCTAAAATGAACAATAGGAGAATTCCATTTGCCTGTCCCGATATCGATTGCTATATTGGTGCTTTGAGTCCACGTCAAATAGGCAATGGATTGGACTACTACAAGGGGCGTACTGCAATGTCTGGCTATGCTCTTGGTAGCTGGTTTGCTAGGCTCTTTCGTTCTTCACTACCCGTTGCCAGAAAATATCTTGTACCTGCTGCATCAAATTTTGCTGCCTCAACACTACAGGACTGGGGGTCGGGCAAGAATTTCAAGGAGAGTGTTAAGGAAAATATTAGATCTTCAGCCAGAGCCGTTGGTGAGCAACTAAAATTTCGACAAAATGGGGAGGGATTGAAAAGGATGCGTGCGCGTCATTCACTCATCAGTCTCCACCCAGGCGGGAAGTGAAGGACATCAACAAGGACTTTGAGGAATAAAACAAGGAAGACCAATAAGCAGAAGAAGAAAACGAAAAAGATTGTTAGATCAAAGAAGGACTTCTTCTCTTAAGATGACTTATCTCCCCCACAAGGAATCATATCCATCAATTAGTTCCTCATTGAATCTATTCAATGCTGAAAATGTTGATGTCAGGGTCAAGTATGGCTACTATGAACAATTTCACCCCCAACAACCCCTCTCGGAAAATATACACTTTCAAATATTTTCCAATGAAGACTATTTCATTGATTTGTTATCAATATTTATTGATTTAAATGTTGTGGTGAAGAAAAAGTCAGATAATACAACTCCAAATGCTGGCGATGGTCTCTCCTATGA